>BLKR01000500.1:0-215000 GCA_011170035.1 Teleogryllus occipitalis | reverse complement strand
GGGGCGGGGCGGCGGCGGCGGCGGCGGCTCCGACCCACGCGCGAATTAGGTCCGATTCACAAACCTTAAGGTGCACGCGATATTGAAAGCAGCGCGGTGGCGGAGAGAAGATAGGTTGTGCACCGTGTTTGACGGTCAGGGTTTAAGAAGAACGCGGATAGGAATATGGTTGTGGTAGCAATATTTTTAGATTGAGTTTTCCAATCTGGATTGATAGTTCTAACCATAATTTCATAAATACAAACCATAGGGTGTATAATATTATCTGAACATAAACGTGATCGAAATGCTGAACACATGTGTTCACAGCATTTCAGCATATGGGGAGAAGGCAGCCAGACGTGTATATAGTAAAGAAAACTCGTGTCATTGTACTAAAACTTTGTTTTTCCTGTGGCTGACAAAAATTATAGACATGTGGGTTAGCACTATGTTTTCCTGATCCCTTAAATTATTCATGACAATTCCCATGCATTTCTATTATAAATATGTTTTTTCTTAATCCGTTAAGAATATCATTAGGAGTGGGTACACATTTCAGACGTAAAATTTACTTAATCGATGATAAAGATAATGTTATTTTACTCTGATGTCGACAAGACTAAATTGAAATAACTGCAATTCTATATGTTTCAATTTATTGCCACTCGCTTAGGAATAAATGTTCAAGACTTTTCTTCATCTTGACTCCTGTGAATCTCTGCAATCGCATAAGTTTCGTTTTTAAGGAGTTCCAGTGACTTGATACATGAAAAGCAAAATATCAATTCAAATCTTATTTAATTTTATATCGGAACATTTTTAAAATCACATAAAGTTATCACATAAAGAAATACAAAGCTGTTCATGAAAAATAAAAAAAATAATTTCCGAAGAAAACTATTGGGGTGGAACATAGTAAATATAAAAGTACATAACTGAAACTTGTGTTATTGTATTTAAGCTTACATTTAATCAATAGGTTCAGAAGCAATAATAGCGGTAATATTGGTCCTTATATTAATTAAGGTGGCTGGGGATATTATCTCCCGCTGGTTCCATTGTGAACATGGTTTCGACTGAAATTGATCAATCAAATTCAATTGCTTTTCTCAGTCAGCACTTAGTCCTATTTTCTTACCGCCGACGAAGTGAATCCCACTCATACAGCAAAATCACTCTTTTTGAACGTCTTCTCTGTTGTTGCGAGCCGGCTTATAGAATTCTCTAGGTAACTATTTTTATGGTTCAAACAATCAGTTAATTTGTATTCTTTCAATATTACTGTTATATTTAAATTGATGCTTAGACAATTTTTCTCATGGTACCTACAGTTTTAATTCTACCCATGAGATTAGGTGGACCATATTATCTACACGTGTGGTAAATGTGGCCTGGTGATCAGATTTGGAAGCATTTTATTTCAAAATCTTAGCATCAGTGAAAACTCAAGTTTCGCGTTCTATCAAGCTTGCTCTTGACTCTTTTCTTTAGTTATTACTTTTTGAAGAAAATGGTGCTTTGAAAAAATTTCAAACCTTTAGGAGGCCTTTATATAGAATAATAATAATAATAATAATAATAATAATAATAATAATAATAATAATAAACATAAATTGTACTTACATCTTGATAAATAAAAATAAATACAAGATAAAATCTCTCTCTCCCACCTCTCTCCCCTCTCCCTCTCACTTGATTTTGTTTCTGTTGGCTGTGGTGTGGTCTCTTCTCCCAGCTTTTCCTCTGCTCTTAGTCCAAGCGTGCATCTCTCAAGCTCTTGTGAGGTACACGAAGGCGCCGTGAGCCCTTGTGATCACGACGTCTCTGAGAGTTTTGCAATGAGAGGAGAACACAAAAATGTTGACGTTGTGTTCAAATACATTTCATGCCAATACCTTTGCCTACGTCTCAGTTACATTTGTAACTGAATATCGGACAAAACTATATGTCGCCACGACCTAAATGCATCCCAATGTAGAACATCAGAGATATGTAAGGCATCACATTTAATATCATTTCTGGAGCTACAGCAACATTAATTTTTTTTGGTCAGTTTACATTTATGCTCATGAAAAGTACTTGTATTGATTTACAGATTAAAAGAATGTGTTTCGTTTCAATAAAGAAGAATACAAATGTCACACTGATAGAACGCAGAAACGTTCTCAATCCGTGCACAAGAAAAATATACTGGAATAAATTTGCTTTCTCGAGAATTTAACTATTAATATTTTATGTTTTGATAAGATATTGATAGAAATGAAGAGGTTTAACGTCAGTCTATTTATATAAGTGGTCCATACTTTTTTAGTAATTTACAATAGTCTGCTTTTTTAGCTTTCTAACTTGTTACCTTCTCATGTTCTAGAGAAATAATTATAATGCCGATTGTGTGCCAGAAAAATCGTTTTGTAGTTCTTTATACCGAGAAAAGGTAATTTTTCTTGCCCGTGGCTTTAGTAAACTATTTTCTCGAATTCGTAATGTCAGAATACATGTTTTATGAGTCCTTTATACCTCAAACGTGGTTTTTGGCAAATCGTCTGACCATCTCATTACATTGTGTGCATTGTGTGCATTGTGTGAAAATGTAATTTACTTTTACATTTTATATTTAACGAAAGCTTTGAAGGTATGAATGTTTATTAGCAATATTTATGATATTCTTTTGGAAATATTCTTACTTTCTAGATTACAAAGGCGTCGTCTGTCAGACGACGCAACTTGTGTCGAAAACTTCCCCCATCCACTTACCCTCATTTCCAGTTCCTGCAACTGGAATGCTGTGTACTTGCATTGTTCGACTAGCCAGTGAAATACACGTATCGTTGTGCGTTTCTGGTATAGGCCATTTTAACATGCGTCGTCCAGTAGACTACGCCTTCGTAGTTACTCAAGTAATATTTTTTTTGTTGCTTTATTGGCTAATATTGTAAATAATGAATACAAAATCCTTGTCTTGTATCATGTAAGTTTTGTTCTGAATATTTACCAATCATATTGGGACGATTGCGACCATAATAACGGTCGCATGACGAGGTATTTCCGCGAACGCTTCTCAAAAGCCATGTGTGGACAGCACCAAGCAAGTGTCTGCTGTGAGAGTAGGTGTATCTATAAAACCCTTTAAAATGTTTTGTAACGCCATATCATACATGTTCAATCCATTAAATTTAGTCTTTCATTGTAAAAATGAGTTTTTTATTTATTTTTACCCAAAGTAGTCTGCCAGACACCTTTGTAATAATTCTTGGTACAGGGCGCTTTTGTAATCTAGGGTTAAATCTATAAGATGGTAGTTCTTATTGTATCCTTTGATGTGAATAATTGCTTGTCAAGATAGTTTCCAAGTCGTATTATGAAATATTTTTCTATAATTAAACAGTTTTTAAACATCACATGTAGCATCTAATTCCTGAAAAAATGCAACCTGTATACTCGAAATATCGGTGTCACGTATTGTATTGTATACATGGGAGTAGTCATGGTTGCACTCAGTGAAACTTATTTTTAACAGCTTGTCTACAAGTGTGTAAATAGTGTTTTTTCCTCAGGTAATTTGGTAGTGTTGTCGAGACAGTGTTCTTTCACGGTCGTCTTCCGAGAAACCCACTTCACAGTCCCAGGGGGCGTGATCTTGCCGCAAAGAGTTATGCATCCTGCCGCTAGCGTTTAAGCGCGCGGTTCCCCAGCACTTGTAATTGGGTCTCTTGTTTAAGTCATATTTTACGGGATCTCGGGCCGCAGAAAGAAACAACGTTATCTTTATTGAGCCTTTTCGTGTTTATTACAGCCTACTGTTGTTATTTTTAATCCAGAGCGCAAATGAACCTTGTTACTCATGTTTAAAGTGGTTAAAGTTTCGCAAAGCTTGCAATGCTATTCTAGTGGTAGGTACATGTAATTATAATCATAAATGCAACCTTTTCTCCCTAATTTAGTTTGCAGATATCAAGTTCATATTTTTTCATGAAGGAATCGTAATAAATCTTTTCAAAACAATTCAGAATAACATACCTATCATAAAATTACAATTATTAATAATAGTTATTTATAAACCTACGGCTTTAAATAGATGTTTTTGCACTGAAGGCAACTTCCAATCCCGAGGACCTCTAGCCCAAGAACTTTGTGGTTGCTGAATCAAACGGGAATCCTTAATATTTTAAAAGGTCTTGCACGAAAAGAGAAAAGACGCCTTATAATCGTTAGCTGTCAATATGACACCAGATAAAAGAGAGAGCATAACTATGTACTATTGCATTCACATAGTTGGACATATTTTTCGTACAAAATGAAAGAGTATTGTGAAGTTTCTCCGGAAATTTCCCAAAAGCTAAAAAGGCTACGGACAGTTTGTTTTCAGTAAGTTTTCGAGAAAAACATGAAAACGAGTAGGATGTTTTTAGGTTGGATGGAAAGTAGCAGTGTGAATTGCATAATTGAAACGGTACATTTAGATTGTGTGTGCGTATTCCTGAAAGCTATTTACAAGATTCCGTTACAAGAGAAAGTTACATTCCGAGGATGGTGGCGATGTGCCTTCTACATCTATTTCTACTACTAGTAATACTAGTTCAGTATCTATGTCTATAAAGGAAAATGTCATTAATAACAGTGAAATAAGTGTGATGAGAATTTTAAATTGTCGGAGCAATTGTCGGAAAATTCGAAAATTGCAATTTTCATATTAATTCAACATTTATATTTATACCGAGTTATTTTTCTTATTTTATCAATTATAATATAATACCGTTTATATATTTCCCCGTTTCTTACGTTAGATTAATCAAATTAAAAAAATAAGTTTAATTTGTTGTGTTGGTTGCGAAGCAGGCTTAAAGTATTCAAAAAGCCCATGCGATCATAAAGCACCCGAAAGGCCCGCCAGAGTATTAACTAGTATAACCATTACGCTTTTTGTTTCAGATCCATAATCCAACAGTTATGAAGTAGTTAACCATAGAATAAAATAATATGTCTTGCCGATGCAAAGGGAAAAAAGTTTCATTTACTCAAGTGAGATGTTAAAAAAAATAATTTTAGTCACTTTTTCCTTAATATGGATTACTAATTGTCATACGCTTTACATTTGAGAATTTCTTACAAAAACGTTGTGATTCTGAATAAAAGGCAAATATCATAAATGAAAGGTTTCAATGAGAGAAGATACAATTGTATAGTTTTGGAAGTGAACATTTATAGATTTATAACTCAGGCGGATGGCAGAATAGTTGCTAAAATGTCACTTACATTTTATGAAGTGACAAACAATTCCTTGTAAATAGTTTTCGTAGAGTTATCGAGTTGTTTGGCATCAGGACGTGGGCATTCGGTGTATCCAACTTCAAATTTCTACTCTTTCTGTCGATTCCAGTGAATCTGACCTAACAGGCCTTCCTTACGTGGTGATACGTTGAGGGATTGGATTCGTCTTTAAATATCGTGCCTAAAAATTCTGTGACATTTTCAAGCTAGCTGAAAATTAATGTATGGATCCCATACGATATCCACGCACATCGAAGAGGTTAATTTTTTTCGAAATTCTTCCTTTTGAAAAATTGATAAGGATTTTGCTTATTCGAACTTTCGCTGTTATAAATCAGGAGCCGCCTGTACTCTTAATTGTCTGGTAAATCACCCATAGCGAAGAACAATCCTAAGTGACCGCCATTAAATTTAATTTACGCATGAATAATTTAGTTAATGGTCTTCGAGTACGATGCTGCACTTGTATTGTTTGCTGTGGTTTCCCTTGCCCTTCTAAAAATCTGTGTTCAAAATGCATTGAATCCTTCGCTCATCAGAACATTCTGATAGGTATGATGAGTCAATCGTTTTCATTAGCGACCAAATTTTAACATCATAATAATGAAAATTGTATTCTCTGTGAAGAAAATTAATATGTTCCATAATTAGTGTTTGTTAATGCGGTATTTGGAGCCTGATTTTATGTATTATTATAGGTATTACAAGTCTACAGTATCCATATTACGCGGAATGAACGGGATATAAATAAGACATGATTTAAGTTATCCCAAAACTCTGGAATCTGCCACGTGACAAAGGCGCGCGCATTCCATCGATTCCCCGCGACAGCTCCGCGAGCTCTTCTGAAAGAGATCTCTCCTCCCGGGCTGAGCCGCCCGCTTCCGCGAGGAGGAAAGTGGCTTGGAAGGCATTCGCGACTTATTTTCTCGCTCAATCGGACGCATTTGGAGCGCTCCTTTTTTCGGCGACCGCCCAAAACGAATCGAATGAGCCCGTTTCCAGGGTCACGAAAAAGTGGGATTTGCCGGCACAGCGACAGACAGACGCCCCGCCCGCCCCGCCCGCCCCGCCCGCCCCGCCCGCCCCGCCCGCCCCGCCCGCCCCGCCCGCCCCGCCCGCCGCGCCGCGCCGGGTGCGCGCGAGCCCCAGCAGCCGCGAACACCGTTGCCTGCGAGCGGATGCGCCGGAATGCGCGCCACCCGGGGCGCCGAGGCACCGTCAGGCTCAGTCGCCGTCACCGTCACAGTCGCCGTCACCCTTCAATCGCCATCACCGGCACCCTCTCAGTCACCGTCACCGTCACAGTCGCCGTCACCGTCTCCGTCACCCTCTCAGCCGCCGTCACCGTCACAGTCGCCGTCACCCTCTAAGTCGCCATCACCGTCACTCTCTCAGTCACCGTCACCGTCACAGTCGCCATCACCGTCACCCTCTCAGTCGCCGTCACCGTCTCCGTCACCCTCTCAGCCGCCGTCACCGTCACAGTCACCCTCTCAGCCGCCGTCACCGTCACAGTCGCCGTCACCCTTTCAGTCGCCATCACCGGCACCCTCTCAGTCACCGTCACCGTCACAGTCGCCGTCACCCTTTCAGTCGCCATCACCGGCACCCTCTCAGTCACCGTCACCGTCACAGTCGCCGTCACCGTCTCCGTCACCCTCTCAGCCGCCGTCACCGTCACAGTCGCCGTCACCCTTTCAGTCGCCATCACCGTCACCTTCTCAGTCACCGTCACCTTCTCAGTCACCGTCACCGTCACAGTCGCCGTCACCCTCTCAGTCGCCATCACCATCTCCGTCACCCTCTCAGCCGCCGTCACCGTCACCCTCTCAGTCGCCGTCACCATCTCCGTCACCCTCTCAGCCGCCATCACCGTCACCCTCTCAGTCACCGTCACCGTCAGTCACAGTCGCCTTCATCGTCTCCGTCACCCTCTGAGTCGCCGTTACCATCACCATCACCGACGCCGACACCGTCTCCGCCGCCGTCTGCGTCCCCGTCCTCTTCCGCTTCCCCTTGCCCGCCCCGTCCCGTCCCCGTCACGTCACCGTCGCCGTCGACGAAGCGGCTCCCGGGGACGCTCTGAACGGGACAGCGAGGCATAGAACTTGGAATTTCGAAAATTGTGGGTAGTAATGAAAATCGGACTGTGAACCAGCTAAGTGTTAAAATGAGGTAATGAGACGGTTGTCTATTGAAAAGACATAATATTCTAGTAATTTATGTAGTATTTTAAGTGGGCGAAAATAACGTACCGTCACCTCCCAGAGACATTGAATTTAATTCTTTGGAAGTCAGAGGAGCCTGTTTAAAGTTGTTATACTATTATGTTTTTAACGTGGAAGTAAAATGAGTAAATAACAATTACCGTGACAAGCACGACCGCATCCTGCTTGACTGTACGAATGTCCGAATCATTGCTGATCGCGTTAACACCATTTTCTACCATTTTTGGTATCAATGATTTTGGAATGAAAATTGTGAACCTCGATTATTGGATCACAGGTGGATAGTATTGACTGAATTAACGAAGTAGCAAGAGACACAAATCAAAATATCGTTATATAATATAACTTTCTTATTATGTTTATGTATTTTATTGAGAGACATTTTAAATCAGAATTATCGTTATCGTCAGCGCACTAGCGATTCGCGCAGCGACCCAAGAACACTAGGCCGATTACATTCGATTCTACATTTGTAATATAGCCTCGTTGTGCAGTATATGATAAAAAAGGAAATGGTTTTTATGTATTTTAATTTCCTTACGCATGTGAAATAGAAGTTTTGAACAATTTTAAAAGAAAGAAATGATTTAATTCCAATGAATATTGTCCATTGTAATGAATATTGCTGCATTTAATTGCAGAATAGTGCGCCCCTTTCGACACCCGCATTGCTATTAATGTGTTAACTGGAAAAGTGTAAGAATTCAGTTGGTGTTATCAAATAAGTTCCGACACATGTCAAATGTAAGGTTAAAACGTTGGTTCTATGTAATTTTACGAGTTGTTTAATGGCTTGCCCTTGAAATCCTAGGAATATAAAATCACGAGGTCAAGAAACAACACAAATTATTTTTTACATTTTAACCAGCTCTTAATAAAAGCCATTTCACAAACAAATCCATATACTTCAGTAGCAACTATTCTTTGTATTACTCGGTCCCCACCAGGTTCGCTGTCTGCGCGCGCATCCCTAACTACCCAAAAAACGGGCTGCATTGTGCTACTGTGTTGATACGTGTACTGTGGTTATACTAGCAATAAAATATTCTTAAAAAATCTTCTATCTGATGATACCAAACTAGGATTTGAAGTGGTTCTCTGGTTGAGATAGTTATCTATCTGAAATTAAAACCATAATTCCCCGACTACAATTGAAATGTAAATAATTATATGACAATAATTATAGACTATCAACAATAATTATCATCGTAAAAGATCGTTTTGCGAAAGCGAGACTGTGAAATGCCACGTTCATGTAAATCACATGAACGTGGTTTGCGTGAAAATGTGTTTAAAAGTAATCTTATATAATTTCGTTCTACGGCCTTTTTCACTGTAACAACAGTGACAACATGGATTCACCCAAATCAGACATTATAGGCATTTCATTAATAAATGAAATATTGCACTGAGGTCTCCTTGACTTTGTCCCAGATAGCGATTAAAGAATATAATTTCAACTTGGCTCAATCCCATAGAGTGCATCATTTGTCTGTAATCCAAACATTCGAAGATTATGGAGCAACGATTAATAAAAATATGATACTGTGTGAGTATAAGACGAAGAGTCTCTTTTTTATTACATATCATGGATTTACGCGTATAATTTTTGTACAAAAGTAAATTATAATTATATCTTGTTGGTAGTGTGGATAGTGAAGTTTTCATTGAGTTTGAAATCTTAAAATGTTTCATTGTTCAATTGAAGTTGTTTTTTTAAACATCCTTCGTCTAAAAATGAGATTTTAAGATACTGGAACTGTTGCAAGAGCTTAATAGCCGCCATTTGCTGACTGTTGTGAACAAAATCAGCTCCTGACCGTAGTTATTAGCTCCCAAACTTTGAGTGATTTTGATAAATGAACCATGTCCAGAGCCTTTTTTGGTAAAAGAACCATAGTCCTTTAAATGTAAGGTTTCTCCGTGATTCTTTCTGAAGCACATCTTATCTCAATCTACAACGGAGGATAATGTTTGTTTTGCGTATGTGCTTTTTTCTGCCTAACCAGTATTTTTGTTCTGGAAGTTTAGTGGTGATAGTGTATAACCTGTTTTTGTTTCATATACGTCCTTTCTGTTGTGAAACTGAGCAAGCAAGGGAGAAAGTAACAGCTAAGAAATGGAGTGAACGTCAGATGTAGAAATAACAGAGTGGAAGAGATGTAATCCAAAGAAAGAGAGGAAAGAAGGTGTAGAAAGAACAAAGAATATTAAAGGAGAAACACATTTTTATCACATAGAATGTTGAGAAGTTGTGTAAATGTTTACAGCCACCTGCAAACAGAGATTTGTATCTAAATTTTTCACAAGTGGCACATGCTAATATGGAAAACGAAAACACTGAGAATAATGATAACAGCAGTGACGAAGAACAATAAGTTGACCAATAATATTAGAAATTAATTAAGTGCATTAACGTCTTGCATTATTCCTTCAAATATTTTAATATTACTGACCCAAATAAATAATTTTGATATACAAAGTTCTCGATTTAAAAAAAAAACACTGTAGTCCTTAACCCCTCACTTTATTCAATACTTTCCTCAAAATAGTTAAAGACTGAACTACACTCAAGCGTTCGCCAGTATTTACAGTAACTTGAGAAAGTGCACAGCAATTTTCATGCTTCAAGTGTCTACCAATTTCGTCTTGGAACGTTTTTTCGCTCTCCTGAAAAATTGTTTTTGGACTATGGATGTTCTCTTAAAAACCGCTTCAATTGTATCTTGTAATATATATTCACTATAATCAGCCGCCGTAATTCCCAGAAACGTCACTGCTTCTTAGTTTTTATTCCCCCATGCGTGGATATTTCTGAAAGCTGGATAAAATAAATTAGATTACATTCAGAGATTCTCTGCCTTAACAAATTTATTTGACTCGTCTGTTTCTAAAAACATGTCACGGGGATGATTAAAACTTCTCGCTCTTTTACGAGGAATATCCGGTTTCTTTCTTGAAGAAGTCTTCCGGCTGGAATGCATTTGCTGGTTTTAGCACTAAACAGTGGAGCCAATTTTGTTTGTTTCCTATTCGACACGCTTATTCGTTCTCCTCACGGCGTGAGAAGAGAGGTGAGGAAAAACTTCATTACATCTTTGTTTCATGTCAGGGCTCGGAAGTATTTACCACTTCTAAAGAAATACCCAACTCACCAATGACGTTTAAGCGCTCGCAAGAGCGTTGTCCATTCGACACGCATTTCATCCTCAAAACATGACCCGAACATTTCGGAGGAGGAAAAAGCGTAATTTTAAGTGGTTTCTCTGGTGGCGGAGAATTGCTTTTGCCTCTCACCACTTCTCCGTAGCAATGTCAGGATGTGCGGTCTTATATAGGACTATATACGGGAATGACGATCAGTATTTAGATGCTATTTTTGAAAATACTACTTTTCATATGTGTCGCCGCTACCTAGGAAGCTGGGTCGAGTTCAGCCGTTGTCTGGACGAGAATTCTAGCAGCCGGCTGCTCTGATTGGTAGTTTTACGTAGTTTCCTCTGATCAACATCAGGCGAGTACCGGAGCAGAACCGTGGGAACAAGCCACAGACCGCATGGAATTTTTCCTTCTTCTTCTTCTCCCTTGCCCTATCCTCCACTCTTACTTTCACTTAAACGTACATGTACTTCACTACCACACATATCGGAAGACCAGTCGGAAGCTCAGAGCTTGGCCCGTGTGGGGGCAGTGCCTCGCTGGTAGGGGATACCTGTATGAAGAAACCCCACGAGTCGACGTGTAGTTCGGGGCCGAATGTCCATCTACTGGAGGAAAACATCATGTCTCGTGATGGTAACACATGTTACACATTACACCGTGGAACATAGGGATAAGAGTAACACATTACACTTATGGGATTAATGACAATAGCAGTTGACGCACAAACGCGACATAATCAATCAGACTGTAACAATCTCAAACACTCAATTAAGAAGGAAAGAACAAGTCATTATTACAAGATTAAGAATTGGTAATTCTTCCCTCACGCACTCTCATCTTATAAAAAAAGGATCCAGCTACCTGTGCTAAATGTTGAGTAATGTTATCAGTATCTCACGTTTTCCGTGAATGTTTAATCCTCCAAAATCTAAGAAACAAAAGAAAAATCAGTCTGCTTTGCATATGAGAAGTAAGTTAGACTGAGAAATGAACACTCAGTGCCATGCATTGTTACAATACGAGTCGAATCGTGTTTCTTTCGCGAAGAATACTTCTTTCCCAATATTTTTTCTGTTACTCGTACTATCGAAATTAGTAGGAACATGGAGTTCCATTCATCGATCGCCTTCTCTCTTTATGAATCAAAATTAATTATGCTGTTATATCAAAATATAATTTTATGCATTATTATCAGGTGGTGATTTGCATGATATAAAAACTCAGTGAATTGCTTTTACAATTTTTGTCCGGAGTAAAATAGGGAACGGTTAAACCGTTTTTCACGAAATTTTCACTGAAAGGAAGAGTATCTTTTCGGTCATAATTTAAGATATTTTTTCAAATCATGATATTCTATTAAAGTTTCTTTTATAGAAATATAGTTTTATTATATTATGCTTTGGTCCTTTTATTTTTGAACAGACCTTGAACAGCTAATGGAGATGAATTTATTTTACACTTATCATTATTATTATTATTATCTTGCGACAGTTTCGAGGATTATTTTTTTCCTCATCTTCAGGCTAGAACATTATGTAAATAAGAAGACCTTATAGCAGCATATGAGACGTGCACAGATACATCACGTTGACGTTCTTTTGATGTACTTTCAAGGTACCGTAACGAACCACGCTCTTCACTCACCACCACCACCACCACCCGCCGACATCATCATGGTCGCCTTCCCTTTTAAACCCAAATATAGTTTTATTCCGACCTTAATGACATTTAGTGCACATAACCTTCAAAACAAAATGCCTACATAGAATTTTGTAAAACATACCATCCCACTTTCGTGCCCCTTAAAAGAAAATTTGTATGATCTTACAATGTTTTCGTCTTAATATCGTTGAAAAAATCTACCAATGTGAATTAAACATTTCAGAAAATTAATAAAATTGTGGTGGTGAAAGGAGCGTAACGAAATTTGCGTGGTTAGACGGAAGAGCGGGCCTGATGGCCCGAGTCTCGCCACGTAAAATAAGGCATTAACTAACTAACTAAAATTCCTAACTAAATACATGGCAATTAATTCCAATAGCGCCCTTTGAGTAATTCAGTATCAAAATTGTCAATAGATATTTGTCGGGAGTATCCAACAATAAATCAGTTTACAACTTCCGGTAACATCTTGGTGGTACCAACGATGATCGGCGGGGAGGAGTCTAGCGAGGCAGAGCCAAGCGGGCAGTGTGAGGAGGGACAGCGTGGAGATGGGCTAGTGGGATGAGGCAGGCCGGGATTAGACGAAGTTTAGTCAGGGGTCAGAATTCACTTTTTTCTATCTTTAAATGATTGTGATAAATATCTGACCAATGCGGATACTTCAAATAGTTCTTAATATCTACATTAAAAATTTCCATTTGGCGCAGAAATTGAAAGAAAGCTATGCAGTCTGTGGCCATGTGTGAGGTGTGTTTGATTTGATAGATTATTAGGAAAAATCAAAAATAATGAAACACTTTCGTTGTTGATTGAATATTGCAAATATTTGATTGTATTATTGTATTGATGATTAGATTGTATTTTTTGTCAATTCTCATATTGTCATTCTGGCTGAATCCTCATACTCAGTGCGCCAGTGCTTACGACGCAGCTGATGTCATGCGTCAGAAAGACTCGAAGGAAGGCTCCTACTTTAATTCCTGTAATCCCCAACATACACAAATACGCGGGAAAGTAAAAAATGGAATCTTAGAGTAAAACTTGCTTTTTTTGTTTATTCATTGTTCTTATAAATTAGTGTAAATAGGTTTAAAAATGTGATGTAATAGTTTCTTAATTAATGCTGTGCTTGTTACAAAGAAGACGAGATAACATTACTTTCACGAAATATCCCATAGAAACGACCATTGCAAATAAATCTGGGAAAGTCGTATGAGTGATAGAAGTGGCTGTAGTGTTTTGTGTACGTGTGAACGGTTTGATATGCACGTGTGCAGTCAGTGGCGAGCGTAAATTAATCGTACGCGCTGTGGCCCATCGACGCGCCCTCTTCCGGGAAGCGAACCGGGGCTGCAGTCGGGCGTGTCCGCCACTCCGCGGGGACTTCTCACGGCCCAGGGTGACCCCGCGCGGCGGGCGGCGACCTGGACCGTGCCACGCCCAGCCAACGTCGGCAGTCTGTGGCGCGGGCGGACGATGAGGGAAAACCCGGCTGTGAGAGGGCTATTAAATGTTCGAATTCATCATGATGGAATGTAATCTCAACCTGACTGTTGCTCGCGTTAAGGGTAGATGCAATATATCTTTTCATATTGATGGTCCTGACAGATAAGAAAAGGCATAAATATGGCAGGAGTTTAGGACATACTATCCATGATTTTTCAACTAGATTCTACCCTGTACCATGTCATTATAACACTTCTGTTTATGGTAACTTGTGAAAAATCAGTGAATACTTCCGTTGTGATTTTTTTTAAGTTAACTTAGGGGGACTAAAATTTATTTGAATTATAAAAATAGAAAACAAGTTACATGATATTAACAAATTGTAGGTTATAAATGAAGTTTAAAATATACTGTATATTGTATTTTTTTAATAAGTACAAAAACCGATGCAGATTTTTTGCCGGTATTTAATTTGGAATTACTCCTACGAATATTTGTGAAGTATTGGTGTCCACACTATCATCAATTTTTGTGAGGAGTCAAGTATCGTGATTTCGTGGCTGGACGGTTTTTAAACCTAGCGAATATTTTACTCGTGGATCATATTACAGTTCTCAATTGCATTATAGATGTGAACTTCCACGTATACGAAGTAATATTATATTCTTTTGGTTGCTATTTTGTATGATTTGTTTTAATGAAACTGACATCGTCATTTAATGTCTGACTGGTCTCCCGCTAATGAAGCTCTCTCTTTAGCATAGCATTTTTAAATACACCTGCTTCTCTCGGCTATTGATATCTTTCCTTCTTTGTTATTATGAATATCCTGTGATAGTTTAATATCATAACCAAAACACTTTTACCAGCAATTCTTTCTAGGAGAAGAGAATTAGTTTTATTGATTTTATTTCAAATGGACAAGATTCACAAAAGTTCAGTGTCCGCTTCATTTGGAAACATTTATTTGTCAATTCATTTTTGTGAACTACCGATATACTAATTTTGACTTAGTGAGTGCACTACGAATATTTTGACTTGCAAGAAAAAAATGTGTTTTTAGTTGGTCGAATGTGCTCTGCCCTTTCTCAATAGACCTATGTAAATATGACTCATTCATTGTACATAGTAGTGGAAGTGCAAAGTAAATCCATTAATGATATTTTATAGCTGCGCCTTAATGATCGAAGGAGAATGAAATAGAGTGCCCATAATTTAGTATTTTTACTGCAGCTTGCACCCACGCTACTGATTTCTAGAAGTACAATGATCGATCCTAGTACTCATCAATATTCCTACCATGTTTTCACAATCAAATGCTGTTTAGTATCCTCTGCTCGCAAATGTTGTGAGGGATAATTTGTAACATGTTTTGTTTCAAAAACATATATTCCTCGTTCATCATAACCAGAAAAAGAACTATTTTGATATACGTTTGTAATAACGAATTTCTTACGGGATAGTAAGCACTGAACAAGGTAAGCATTTCACTGATTTAAAGGTGGGAATTTTATTTTTAAAACATTTCCTGACAAAATTCACATTTTGAATTTTATTGAACATTTTATTTTATATTTTAATTAGTTCTCAAATATTTTTAGTCAAATATATTCTTTGTTAATATTTAATTCAATGTATACACCATTTGAATTCAAATAATAGATTTACTTTACATATGCTCATTCACATTCATATCTTGCAAGTGTGAAAATACAGAAAGTATCAGAAAGTACAATTTGAAGGTAAAAACCCCAACTCAACGTTGCAAGCTGTTAAGAGGGAACGCGAGTGCAGCACGCGACTGGGCATCTGCTGGTGCTGCCGCACGATGAATGTCCGCCACTCAATCCCTTTCTCTGCTTTTGCTGTGTGCAATTTCTTTTATTTACTCGTGTCGGTCGTCGCTTGCATAAAAGCTTGTTTGTAAAGATAATAAATGTTTCACAAGATGTGCCCATTGGAATCTCATATGAGCTTGCGGTATTTTCAGAGGAGTCACGTAGTAAATTGAATTGAATTGAGGAGAGGAGCATAAAGAAAGTGGAATGTGTTTACACGAAATGCAACCATTTTGCACCTTGGAAAATGTACGTGTTTTGGGCGGTTTTACTGGAAAAGAAGCAATTCATAAAATATATTAGGAAATTTAACTTCCAACATCATCCGGCAATTTTTCTAAGAAATTCTTTATGAATTTCTAAAATCGTAAATGACATAAAGAAGTTTTTTCTGAATTTCTAAAATCCAAAATAACATAGCAAATGCAATTTACTTAATTATTTACTTATTTACTTATTTAAATGGCGAGATTTAGACTATGACTACTAATCGTGTTACAACTAAAAAATTAAAAACATCTACTGATCGTTTCTTTACACTTTATTATTAGTCATTTGAATTATTTTAGATTATAGGAGATTGGTTTTCAGCTTCCATATTTTCACGTTTCAACAGTTGAGATGTCCTAATAATTCTCAGTTTGCTCTTTGAGAAGTGTATTACATGTGAATTTAATATTGTAATTAAATGGAGTATTTATAGCAATCATGTTGGTCTGTAATAATAAGTATTGCGAAACATTTCAGAGTAAACAAGAATTATTAGATTGAAATGGAACTCTCATGTTAATAAATCGGAATTATTAAAGTTTACACTATGTTACAATTCGACGAATATCAGCAAAATATAATTTTCATATTAATCCCATGGATATACAGCTAAAATATATTCTGGAAGATATAATAGTAATGCAACCACAGTACGATGACGTATATCAAAAACAAATAGAGCCGTGTAAATAACATGTGTTCGTGTTGGAATATTATATGGATTTATTGAATTTTGAGTTTATTTCTGTGAATTCACTATGCCATTCAGTTGTAATTGATAATTAAGTTTGTTCTGTTCGTATAAGTTTGATCAACATTATTGAAACACGATTTTCTGTGTGAATTAAAGGAGGAGAGTTCTAGTGGTGGGTGTACTTTCATTATGAGGCATTTTTATTTTAGATGTTCTATTTTTATTACGTTTCTAGATAGCGACCATTCATACCGCGTGAAAGTATTGGATTTGTAGCATACAGGAGTGGCTCCATCTTCATTTTTTGATAGTTAATGAATTGATCGATGTACATTGACTCTATAACATGGCCGTAACCAGCCTCTGGGTTACCGCTCAGCACACATATTGCAAGGAGAAGTGAACAGGTGGCAGAGGAGGGCGGCCGACACGTGACCTCATGAGGGGTCAGCGCGCTCTGGGGGAAGGCACGTGGGGTCACGAGAGTTCGCAGTCGCCTCGCGGCCGCCCGCCCTTCGGCATCCTCCCCGCGCCGAGACCGCCCAACGCCCTCTCCCTACCGTTCCCGCTCACTGCCCGCCGCACCCCGATCTCTGCCCACCTTTAACCCCCACGCCGCCAAGTCTGCACTAATCCTCCGCCCGATCACCCCTGTCCATGCGTCCCATCACCGCCCTCCCTCCACCAACCCTTCAACCACCCTATGTCCACCCCCTGTTCGTTTTCCGTCCATCACTCTCTTGTTCGCCCTCAGCATCCCCCCACTCCCGTTCTTCCACTTCCTCTCACTCGCCTTCTACCCGTCCGTCACCCGAACTCAGCCCTTCCTTCGCTCTCTGCTCACCCTTCGCTGCCTGCCATCTTCGCCCACTTCTTCCTCTCTCAACCTTCCCCGTCACCAACTGCTGGTCAACCGTAGAGGGCACACCGTAACTTCCGTCTATGGTTCCCATTCTGCAACCGCTAATTTCTTACGAATTTTCTATCGCAGCAAATCCTGAATATTTGAGAACTGAGCTGAGAACTACTTACCCCCTTTCTTCAAACTTATCGACAAATTTACAAACACATTATACTCTTCGTGTACGAAACTAGTTCGTACCTGCTTCGGTCCACTTATTCGTCGCTTTTTTCCGTTCTCGTGTTCTCCCCGTCCTAGCGTCCATCCGTCCTTCTGCCCGCGCGTGTGCCCGCTGGCCGCCCCCTCACGCATGTCCATCCTCCACCTGCTCGCCCGTGACGTCACCCGTGATGGAGAGGGTTGGCCGTCCGTCCCGGAGGCTTCCGGTCGGGCGCGCGGCGGGGAGACGAGGGTCGCGCGGGGCGCGGGCGGTGTGGGGCGATTATTGGATCCCCGCGACCTTGTGGCTGGCCGGCCGTGAATATACGGCGGCCCCGCGCGCTCAGCTCTCTGAAATCGGCGGCGCGTGTTGTTTCATACGAATAAACAAACCCTTGCGCCGCTGCAAGCATTAGCGGATCGTCGCGGCGTCTTCCTTTTTTGGAGATATTTGCGATGAGAAGTAGCATGAGTGTACTTAATCAGTTTCCAAATGTCCTTTCCGAATATCTGTTGTGGTGGCTACTTCATTATGAAGAGATATTTAGTAGAATATCAAGGAATGAGTGACAATAAATAATATTTTCAGTTGCATTTCGAGTGGAACTGTTAAATAAATATCCCTGTGGTTATCTACTTCGGGATTGCTTTTTAAAAGATTTAAATAACTTGGGGAGCAGATGATGAAAAGTTACCGAGATCGCTTATTGAGGTATTTCTAATAACTTCTTAGACCAGATGTTATAGTTTTTGAATTGTCAACCAAAGTTGCCATCGTTCATGTTGTCTATGCAGACTATATAAGCTGGCTTGTTTCGTCTTTTGACTTGTGGGCAACCACTTTTTACGTGGCCTTCGCTCAATTCTGATTCTGAAATTCACGGCATGCACGCACCGCCTGTGGCCCTTAACGCCACGACCTCATCCCGCCTGCGAATTTGACTCGCTGCAAGAGCGCCGCTCTGTTGGCCCGCTGGCGATGGATTTCGCTACGGTCGCTGCAATGGAGCACATTTCACGGTGGTGTTCTTTTGGGATTTCTATTTCTTTTTCTCTTTCGTTACTTTTTCGGAGGGCAGTTTCCGCTTCTCCTGACGTCTCACCGACCGGATTCAATGAAGGTTTCGAAAGGATGCATTTCATTCTCGGGAGTTTAAAAAGAATATACTTATTCGTAAGTAAAAATGTACCTTCCCAGTTCTAGTCCTGAAATGATTTCACTACACTTAATAATATCTTCAAAGTCATTTGTATCCACGAACACTGTTATTAAATCATAAACGTCTGCCTGGAATAATGCAAAACGTAATTGGAATATAATGCAATGTCAACAAAACCGAAATTCTGTATTTAACTTGCGTCAGCACTCAAATTCCACGTGCTTGTTCCACACGCTGATTGTTCCCTTTGGCTCTGTGCAGAAAGACATCTGCCGGCGGTCGCATCTGGGGCACGACGGGTGTGTTAGCGGTGACTGCTGTTTGTTTTGGGCGGCGGCACGCGAGTATATTGACCTGGAGGCCCAGCTGCCCCTGGGGCGAAAGGGGAGCGGGTGAGAGGTGAGGGCGGCCGACGCGCACCGAATGCACGCTGCCTGCGCGGGGCGGGGTGGGGTGGGTGGGGACGCAACGAAACAGAGCAGGTGGGTAATGATCCTTGACAGCAAATTAAATTAAATGGAATTCCAAAATGATCAGTCCATTTGCTGAATTTTTCTTTATGGGAGCAGGTGGACGTCTTTTGAAGTCACAAAGTGACCTGGAGTTCATCTACGTTTGATTTTACATTACACCAACTTCCCAGAACGCTGTTTGATATTGTGCTCGTGATATATATATATATATATATATATATATATATATATATATATATATATATATATTTGCTTGTTAAAAAAACTTTGCTGTGTTAAAAAAATGATTTTTATGATAAACCATCAATCAAGTCTGCCTTGATTATTACGAGTACATTTTGAAAATAAACAATTTCTTTTCGTAAATTATTAAACTACTTTTGAGCATTTCATTCTTCTCTTGAAGGGTTCTGAAAATTCTGGAAATATGATTAATTGAATTTCTAGGCATCCTTTCTGTATATGAGAAACGAATAAAAGATTATGGTGGTCAGTGTTGAGGTCCGGAATTCGCCAAAGCTACTCAGGCGTAAAAGATGTAGCCTCCGGCGATGTGTAATTGGATAACGTCAGAGCGAATATAAGATATGCAAATAACACAAGAGGTGCTAACAAAGTTCACGAGAAAATTGATGGAAGTGTAATAGCATGATCGAGATAATGTCAGGGAGTTTCGAGGGACGACAGGAATATTGCTGGTAAAACAAAACTGGGGTCGCAAGAACCACGGAATTTGAATAAGAGCCACCGATTAATGGGAACAACCAATTATTTGGCCGCCACCCTGGGGAGCAGATGCCAGTGGATTGCAAATCTTTTATTGAACCTAATTTAATTGTTCCACCATTCTGTATATTCGATCAAGTTGAGAAAGTAAACAAGGTCACAAGAGTTAGTTAGTCACAAAAGTTAACGAGGTCACAATCTCAAGAGCAGTGACACGAGGACAGATGGATTGTAAAGGCGTGCGCCAACGTCAAGTGTGTGTGTGTGTGTGTGTGTGTATGTATGTGCGTGCGTGTTCGAGTGTGTATGCGTGCGTGCGTGTGTGCAGGGGGTGACGGTTTGCACATGGGCCTTGTGTGATGCGCCGACGTGACCTATGCGGCTGTGACTCTGACCTCTTGGCCGTCGACTGT
Organism: Teleogryllus occipitalis; assembly: GCA_011170035.1. Taxonomy (NCBI): domain Eukaryota; kingdom Metazoa; phylum Arthropoda; class Insecta; order Orthoptera; family Gryllidae; genus Teleogryllus; species Teleogryllus occipitalis. Next base: position 194,612 of record BLKR01000500.1, on the reverse strand, counting down.
GTGTTCTCTGCCTCAGTATATTGGAGTGTCTGTTTTGTGGATCTCCTTTATCAATTGTATGTAAATTCAATTTACGACCTGACATCCCATTGAAAGCGAGATCCGTGCCAGAGTGAGATTGACAGAAAGAGGAAACCTGGCGGACGCTGCAGTGCACGGCGTTGTTGGCCAAAGCGAGGCGGATCTTGTGCGCTCCCCCCCCCCCAAGCTGGCTGGCGTCGCAGCTGTAAACCTTATCAGTGTCGTTGATCTGTTTGACAGCATTGCAGTCGTCATGGTGGCTATTGTGTTCCTTTCTTCTGTCATTGTAATCGACTAACAAGAGCCGAGAGTTGACTATGCTTGTATCGCGATGCATCTTAGTGATGCTTCTCCGTTGCGGAGATACAAATTGTGAACAATGTATTAAATGTCATTTTTGGAAGGGACAAATACACTTTCATTGACTGCGAATGAAAATGTGAAAAATACGCGCCATATGGTTTCATCATTTGATTTATGTTACGCGAGATTTACATGTACTCGTTTCAAAATCTATTATCAAGGAATTTCCAGAATTTCTTTATATTTTTGCCTTATTTTTCTGTTATTGAAGAAATGCTTATAACGGCATTAGAGTCAAACAGCTAATAGTAAATGCGGTAGTAGTTTTTAAACCAAAGCGTTAGCTTCAGTCGCCCTTGTTAAAGCCACGACTCATTTGTTTAGATCAGGCTTGTCCAACGGGCTGCATGCGGCCCGCGGTGTCGTTTATTGTGGCCCGCGAAAGGTTATTTGTCAAAAGAGAAAGTTGACTTCTGATTCATCCGTGTTGGGTGAGAACATTGTGCGTCCGTAAGGATAAAAGGTGAAAAAGGAATGATTTCTAGTAAGTTCAGAAATTCAAAATCATTCCAATGTGTTTCAGTGCATTTTGCATGGAATGGACTGATATCACGCTTGGCTCCATTCCTCGCCCCCTTCCCCTGTTTCAGAATAGCCGAGCGTTAGTTGAACAGAAGGTTTCAGTTGTAGCTCTTGATGCCTTGACACCCCTAGTGGATGTTATTCACAACGGAGCGATTACATGAATTAAAAATAAAATTAATTAAGTAATTACATGAAGAGAATAGAAATACATGGAGAATTTGCTCTAAGAAATTAATGATGACAAATTTCAGAATTCTTTTACATTAAACCGTCATGCGAAGACGTGCATTATCTAATCAAAAATGAAATTTGCGGAGACGGTTTCAACGCCTTAAGGCCCATTGGAATCGAGAAATAACTAGCCGTGTTTTTAATATAAGTCTATTTATGTTATAGTATTTTAGTTATCAATAGAGATTTGTAAACAAATGCATACGTATATTTTTTACTACTGGTTTCTTAGAAAATTATAACTTTTCTTTACCAGTTAGTCTATTTGGAGCTTTCCTGCCACATTTTATTTTGCATATTTTCGCATATCTGAAAGTTACTGCATATTTCTGCACTTTCAGTGAATTATTTTGGAATAATAAGGGAAGCTTGATTATTTATTTAAATATTAGTGAATAATTAGCTGATTTTAAAAAAATAGCTTAAATCAAGATTTTTGACTGATGAATTATAGTTACCATAGTTCATAAAACACCTTCATTAAACACCTCATCATGGTGTGCGTCATAAAGAAACGTACGAACACGCACGACTTCCATCAGTTTTTCTTCAGTCTTCAGCAGAGTCACGGGGAACCTTCGCAGGAATCTGCGTGCAAGACACTGCAATCCGCAGAAACGGCGTCTTGGACATGCGCTCAAACGTGCGCGGGTCCAATAAGCACAGTGGTTCGCTGAAACTCACCATGAGTCACCCTTCGTTACGTCACAGACCTGCGTCTCGTTTTGCGACTTGTGGCTTTTCGTTACAGTTTGGTTGCGACGATATCACATCTGTAAAGCGTTTCAAAAGATCCTTGTTTGGGTTTTCATTTAATTCGTATTTTAATATGATTATTTCTATTAAAGTATTAAAATTAAAGTAGGGAGTATTTTTGCGCAACCTATGATAAAATAATTTAAGACATATTTAACTTTAAGAGTCTTGAAACATGTGAAAAGTGAAATACAAGGTGGCAGTTGGGAAACAAACAACAACGTATTCGCGCTGGTAAAAAATAAACGGAAGAAATGATTGTTTGGCGTACAAGTATTCTAGTTATATTCCACATAGAGTTTTCTAATTTGCTGGCTCGATTTCTGCCAATAATCTCTATACTATTTTTTTTCTTTCAATTTAAAGGCATCAACTAAAGACACTGATTCTCGACAGGGATGAACGGAATTTTTTTCTAGTAAAGACAAAAAAATTCAACAAGGACATACGTTTTCTTTCGCAAATAGTGGAAGAATGTCAGTGGTACTCGTCAGGTTCCCTACCATAGCGCTTCAAAATTTCACTTCATGGCAGAGGTGTAATTTATTTATTAATTTGCAATTCGCAGTAAGGATTTTTATTAGTACTTTTCATTGTTTCGAATATATTCAATGGTCGTCGAATAATTTAAACAGTTGAAACTGTTTAGTGCAAGAATTAGCTGATTCACGCATGCACATTCCAAAGAAATACAACAAATAGCCTAAGTGTCAATTTGAAATCTTTTGCCAGAAACGTCAGAGGGAATATAAGAAAAATAACATAAGAGGTTTTTGAATTGGAGAGATGAAGAGAATGTTGTTGGTGTAAATGAAGATATTATTTTGGCGTATCTGTTCCAGAAGGTATGACTAGAATCGTTACTGTTATTAAATTCTTATGTACTTGTATGTAATGTAATGCTGATTAATACAATGGTTTTCAAACGGCGAAAGACACTAAAATCTTCGATTTTCTGGTGAAAATGTTCAATGCTGAAAACTACTGTAAATATACATGAAAACATTGACATCAATAATTATGCAAAAGTAAAAGTATATTTGAGTCGAAGAAATCGAAAACACTAAGCAGAGAGGAATTAATAGATTTATATTGAAAATATGTGATGATAACTAATGATGAAAGTAAGTTATGTGCTTTTCATTTTCGGACGTGAGTAATTAGTAATTTTAATTTGCTATTTTATGAATTTTGTTATTTAAAGTTATGCGTATCGTTCGTGTAATAGGTGCGTGACGTAGAGAAGTACTACATAGAATACGTGAAAAAATGTTGAAGACAATGTTCTTTTCTCGTTGTTTCTCTTTCGGGAACGCAAACATATACTCGTAGAGTTGTTTCTTTAACATCTGATGGGGAGTTTGTAAAACCATTAGATTTGTACCACAAATATTATCCATTCCGTCCACAGCATACAGGTCATGATACATTGTTCATTTATTATGAACACAATAAATGTAGCACTTAGCCTGACGGCGTATATACAAAAGGGAAAATACTAACAGTGGCAAAATGTTTAAACCTCTTTAACTTAGGACAGTATTATAAATGTTAGCAGTTTAGTAAATGTTAAAAGTCGAGTTTGCCAGATCTCATCAGTCGCCGAAAAATATTTAGAAGATTCTCTAACGGAATAAAAATAAAATATGCCGTATGATTCTTGACATCGAAGTAACACTGGTGTAATCGTACAATGAAACAGAAGAAGGTGAAGTCAAAATATCCTCTGGATGTCCAGTCACAGTAGGAGTAACGAAGTCAGTTTCGGTTCGGGGAGTTTATTACAATTTTTTTATTTTTTAAAAAATATTTATTGATCTTTGTTCGACAAAAATTTGTCTTTCATGGGTATGAAAAAATACATGAACGTCATACAGAATATGAGGAGAAACTAAATAGAAACCTCTAAACAAATTACTGATATGTAGACTTTTTTTAAAATTTTTGAGAGTCATAATGATCTTAAAAAGAAACTATGTTTATAAATAATACATTATTCATAAACATTTTTACAATAAATGATAGAAACTGTGAGAAGAGACAACTAAGGAGGATGAAAAAGATCTTTAGAATAACGTGATTTAATTCTAGGGAATGGATTAACTGTTTTTCCTAATTGAAAAGATGTATAAGCAGGAGAAGAAGAAAGAGAAGCATCAAATTAATCTGCGAGACGAAGGATCCAGGATTTTAGAGGAAGATTACCGAGTTCACTTAATATTTGATCGTTCCTTATGAACCAGGGTGCTTTCAATGCTTTCCTTAAATAATTATTTTGTATAACGTCCAATTTTTTAATATGAGTTTTTGCTGCACCACCCTAAATGGGGCATGCATAAGTTAACGAAGGGCGAATTATATATTTAAATATAGTTAACGCAGAATCTACAGAGAGGTGCGAATTTTTATTCAGAAGTGGATACAATTTTAAAAGCTTGAGATTAGTTTTATTTATCATAGATAAAATATGTGTTTTCCATGTTAATTTAGTATCTAGTTGTAATCCGAGATATGTAATTGAAATATTAGAAGGAATTCAAGGAATTACTTTATAATTAATAATAAGAGGATGAGTAGGAGAGATTCGTTTTAAAGAAAATATTTTTGCTTGAGACTTTTTTTAATCTTTATTTATCTTTATTTGCCAATTGTTAAACCAAGTTTATTTTAATACTGATACACATTGTGTTGGTAATTTATTAATGTAAATTCGGTAGCTGTTGGTTATTTAATTTATTTTAAATAGTATTTTATATGAACAGATTAATAAAGTAGTTTTATTTCGCATTTCTGTAGTATGTCGGCATTACATGCTCTTATTTCACAACCTAGGTTCTAAAATTGTAGGTCCTAGACAGGAAAAGTGAAGCTTTAGGTACTGTAAATGGTCCGTGAAATTCAACTTTAGAGACGAGGGTGTGAAAAACTAGTTTTGTTGCACCGTGAATCCATTGAATCCGTGAAGACTGGACGTTCGAGAGAACACTATTCACGAAATTGTAGAAACGATTGACATAATTGTTTTGTGTGCTATCTAGTGTGATCGTGATAGTGGTTCAGTTTTTATAATCACATTCCTCAATAGGCATATTCTGTTAGAAAACGCTCCCTTCAAGCGCAGGAGGGTCGAGTTGACAACGTGGCTGAGGCCGGGCGGCCCCGCGAGGCATCGCCGCAGACGGCTGAACGCCGAGAATTTCCACGCTCGTGCAGCCAAGCAGTCGCCTGGCACTGTCGACGGTTGGACCCATGCACACGCGTTTAGGCGACAAGCAACATTCGTCTTGTTTTGCTCACTCACGGTCGTAATTAGCGACGCTACTTCACACAATTCAAGTTAACAAGACTTAGTGCAATTCAGTTTACGTACTCAAACATTCCTTCACGTGGAAGGCGCATTAAACTCAAAACAAATTGTGGTTTATTTTCGTCATGTAAGATCATGGTGCCGAGAGAACATCATTTTCCAACCTCTTCAGTTGGTGAAGTTATGCAAAGTTACGCACCATAAAACAGGTGGTATATACAAAATCTGATAGTGCACGTTTGGTATTATAAGGTATTATAAAACATTATAATAATTATAAGGTATATATAATATTATTATAAGGTATTATAAAACATTTCAACTAAACTTTCATCATTCCTAGCATCAGCAAGACACGTAGTTAACAGAGAGAATGGAAAATGCATGTCACATTATTATATTTTAAATTTAAGCGTTGTTCTCTCAGAAATTCATATTCATAATTTCAAATCCTAGCATGTGTCAATGAGTCAAATAATTATCAGTAAAAACAAATTATGCATATCGCATCATTGTATGTAACAATAAATTCAACGATTTTGCTTGTTAAATTTTGTTCATTAAACATCTTAAAGTGCACAGCTTACTCGTATTTACAACCACTAATTTGATTCCTTCCTGCATGATAATTACATTCAAATTAGTTGGTCTGAATGTTCATACAGTGAGTGTAAAAAGTGTTCGTACACTGAATATTGGAAAACAAAAAAGACCTACATTTCCCAAATATTATATATTTGCATAAAATTATCCATCATAGTGTAAGATTGCTCAAATACTTATTTATAAATAACAAATTAGGAATAGACAAATGAATACAAACTGAGTTATTTGTTAATAATAAAATTATCTTGCAGAAATGAAGCAAAAAAAGTATTCGTACAAATGATTGTTTTCATAAAATATTAATTTAAAATAAAGTTTTTTGGTAAATCTAATATTTAGTGAAATAGCTACTTGATTTTATTATCGCTTCCAATCTTCTTGGCATAGAACTGACCACATTCGAAGTCACGTTGGCCGAAATATTATTCCATTCTGCTAGTAGAACTGTTTTGATGTCTGCTTACTAGAAATATGCCTCGTTCCAAGCCTTCTTTCCAGATAATCTCAAAGATGTTCTATGGGGTTGATGTCTGGTGACTTAGGAGGAGTTTGGAGGAAGGATCGGATGTTGTGCAGTATCCGAAGGCGAGTATTTAGGGCTGCATGTTTAGGATCATTATCCTGGATAAATATAAAATAATCCCTAATTCTCAGATTTTCAACACTAGGATTTACTACATGAGCCTTCAGTATAGCTATATATTGTTTGTGACCCATTGTTCCCTCTATAAAATGCACTCCTGCAGCGCCCATACACCCCCAAACTAAAACACTGCCACCGCCGTGCTTCACTGTGAGACGAAGATTATCTTTATTAAATAGTGTTCTTCTTCCTCCAAACATAAACTTCTTTCATCTGATTGGAAGATGTTAAATTTACTTTCAGCTGTAAAAAGTGTCTCCTCCCAAAATTCTTTGGATCGATTGAAGTGGGTTTTAGCGAACAACTATCTTTTCTTGTTGTTTGCTTTATTTATGAAGTATTTTCTGTGAGCTACTCTACCGTGATATTCTTTACTTCTCAGATAGTTGCGATCGGTACTGACACATACTTTTAATCTGAGATTTTTTTAATATCAGTGGTAACTTTTTTGGGCACTGATATTGGGATTTTCTTTCATTTTTCTTATAATTGCTCTGCCACTGAACTCGCCAATTTTTCTTGGCCGTCCGTTTTTAGGTGAATTTTCGTACGATTTTCTTTCTCCAAACCCGTCGATTGGGAGTCACGATCGAGCTTGGCAACCGGACGGTCATCTCGCGGTCTCCGTCCCTGTGCTGTCTGTTTGTGAAAAGTTTATTTATCCTGTGCCGCGAGTTGAAATCTGTCAGTGATTAGAACTATTTTAAGACAACTCCGTGCATTAACCCAGCTGCTCCCGCAGCTGTTAAGGTGTCGTTATGAGTTCTTCTGAGTACAGGGGAAACATAACCCCAGTTTCTTCGAATGTTCAACCTGAATCTGATGGAAAGATGTCTTACGCCAACGTTACATCTACCGATGTCTTCCCCAGCAAAGAACAAGCTGTTGTGTTGGAGTCCCAAGATGGATTAACTCTCAAAGACTACATTACTAAACTTGCAACTATTATAAACGCCAGTGACATAAGGTTTGTTTCACGAATATCTAACAGTAGAATATGTGTGTTTTTAAGTAGTACACAAGTGGCAGAAAACCTAACAGCAAATCACAGTACGGTAAACATTAAAGATCACATAGTAAGCATATGACCCCTTATTAATAAACTCAAAAGGGTTATCATCTCAAATGTCTGCCCCATAATACCACATGATGTAATTGCAAAGGAACTCTCCAAAAGAAACATAGAAATTCAATCAAAAATCTCGTTCCTTAAAGCTGGAATACCAGACCCTGGCTTTTCCCATATCATGAAATTTAGGAGACAAGTATTTATAGCCCCTGAAGATGTAAACAAACTCCCTGAAACAACAACAGTATTCCATGAAGGTACTAATTATAGAATCTTTCTCTCAACTGATGATATGACTTGCTTCCTGTGCAAATCAACCGGGCATCTTGCCAGACAGTGCCCTACTTCTCCTCAGTTAACTGAAGAACATGCTCCTAATGAAGTAAACAAATGTCCTTTAACCCAATCACCACATCACCCATCTGAATCTGTCGAGATGCCTAACATATCCGAAGAACCTATTATTAACAGAAACAATTTCCCAACTTTACAAAAAAGACCATTACCTTCAGATTCTTCATCACAATTAGAAACAGAAAATGACAAAAATCAAACTTGTAAAAATGAATCTACAAAATCTAAATTAAAGAAGAAAAAGAAACAAGACAAAAGTGATGACAACTCCATGCATGAAAATGCTCATATCAAGACAGTAGAAGAGCTTATTGCACCCATTAAAAATACTATCTCTAATAATCCTCAAAAGTTCCCTCTTACCTATGAACAGCTGGAAAACTTTCTTGAAAATTCTTTTGGTTCTAACAACCCCATCGTTATAGCTAAAGATTATACTGATGATATTCAATCCATCATTGAAATGCTAAATGAAATTTACCCCCTACTAAATGAAAGATCGATCAAAAACAGAATCACAAGAATAATTAATAAATTGAAGAAACATAACCAATTACCAGAGGAGTCAGGATCTGATATGTCTGAATAAAATGATACATTTTCTATAAATTTTATGAATATTCTACAATGGAATGTCAATGGATTCTATTGCAGATTAGAAAGACTACAATTATTATGCATAAACCATAAACCTGAAATCATTTGCATTCAAGAAACCAACTTTAAAGCCAACCATGTAGGTATTATAAAAGGATATAAACCTTTTCATAAAAATCTATCCACATCCAGCATAGCAAGTGGAGGTGTCGCTACTTATGTTAAAGAGTTCTTAACAGTTAAACAACTTGACATCCAATCTAACATCGAGGTTGTAGCTGTAATAATTCAAGATCATAACCCAGTGTGTTTCTGTAACATTTACCTACCTAACAGCCACAACTTTGAAATTAATGAAATCAAAGATATAATCAAACAACTCCCCAAACCTTTTGTCCTACTGGGAGATTTTAATTGCCATAACACCTTATGGGGTTCAAAAACAAATGATCCCAGGGGCAATTCCATTGAAGCACACATTGAAGAGCTTGATCTAACACTATTAAATAATGGGCAACCAACTCACTTTAATGTTAGCAATGGTAGCCTCAGTGCTATTGATCTCACCTTATGCTCCACTACAATTGCACCAAGATGCAACTGGTACGCCATAGATGATCCGCACGACAGTGATCATTTTCCCATCTTTATTGACATCAGTAGCCCTCTTCGCATACCAATTCTAACTATGAATCCCCATAAATTGAATTACAACAAAGCTAACTGGTTGAAATACCAAGATCTAATATCCAGGCGGTTGAATGATACTGACATCTTTGAAGGTAATGATGTAAATATTGACAGCATTATCCATAATTTCTCAGAAATAATTTTAAAATCTGCTAATAATTCAATAGAGTCTTGTAAATCTTCAAAAAGGACAAAATCGGTCCCATGGTGGAATGAAAAATGCAGAGAAGCAATAAAACGATCCAAGCATGCTTTTAATAGATACAAAAAACATGGTACTGTAGAAAATAAAATTGAATACAAAAAAATGAGAGCTGCTGCAAGAAGAACAGTCAAAGAAAGTAAAATTTCATCCTGGGTCAACTTTGTCTCCAAAATTACCAAAGATCATGATATCAAAAAATCATGGAAAAAAATTAATGCAATCAAAGGTATAAAAAGATCCAATCAAATTAATTTTCTTCAGTCTACAGATAACATGTTTATCACTGATCCTGATGCTATTGTTAACGAGTTAGCTAACAACTTTGCCAATAATTCGAGCACTCTAAATTATTCTGAAGCCTTCCAAATTTTTAAGAATGAGAAAGAAAATGAACCTTTAACTGACTACGAAGATCTGTGCTCTCAATACCACATCAATGATCCCATTACATTAAATGAACTAAGGGCTACATTCAAAGTCCTCAAAGACTCTACACCTGGCCCTGATAACATCCCCTATATTCTTCTCAAGAAACTACCAATTAATGGTCTTGAAACTCTCCTCAAAATTTACAACTTTATTTGGGAAAATAATGTTTTCCCCAAAATATGGACCTCCGCAATTGTCATTCCAATTCAAAAGCCAGGGAAAGATCCATCAAGAAGTACTAACTATAGACCGATTGCCCTGACTTGCAACATGTGTAAAATCATGGAAAAAATTATAAACTATAGACTACAGTGGTATTTGGAGTTCAAGAAGATTATATCAGACAACCAATTTGGTTTCAGGCGTCATCACTCAACTTTATCACATCTAGTAAGCATTGATTCTTACATAAAAGAAGCTTTTTCCAATAAGCAACATGCATTAGCAGTCAACCTTGACATAGAAAAAGCATATGACATGGTATGGGTGCATCGCATCATACTTAAGTTGCAAGAAGTAGGTGTCGGCGGAAATTTGTTGCAACTCATCAAAAACTTTACCAAAAATCGTGTCATTCAAGTAAGGTCCAATGGCAAGCTCTCTGATAAGAAGAACATCGAAAATGGAGTGCCTCAAGGATCCATACTCAGCGTAACTCTTTTTCTATTGGCCATCAATGATGCTGACATGGAAATTACCCCCCCAGTCACCGTGAGAAAATATGCAGATGATATCACCATTTTGTGCAAAGGACGAAGCATAGATTCAAGTGAAAAATTAATGCAATCTGCCTTAAATAAAATATACGAATGGTCTCTTAAATCCGGCTTCAAATTCTCTGCTCAGAAAAGTGTCGGCACATTATTCTCAAAACAAAATGTAAGCAGAGTTCCTAGACTTAAGCTTAACAACTGCAGTATCAAATTTGATAATACCACCAAAATTCCAGGACTGATTTTCGATTCCAAACTGAACTGGAAGAAACATATACAACACATAGTTGATGATTGTAAAAAAAGAATAAACATCCTGAAATGCATTTCTTACAACAATTGGGGGGCTGATAAGAACCTTCTGATGTTAACATATAAAGCATTAATCCGATCGAAAATCGACTATGGATCTATTATATATGCTTCAGCAAGCAAAAAGGACAACTTGAAACTGGAAGTTATACATAACAAATGTCTTAGAATATGTACCGGATGTTACCATAGCAGTCCCATCGGAAGTGTACTCATTGAAGCCAGAGAACCTAACCTTTCACATCGCAGAGAATATTTAACATTAAAATATGCTCTCAAAGCTGCTTCGTCGACTAACCCTATTATCTACAAAGGCTACAACCCTAAATTTCCTCAATGTGATTACCATCCTCGCTACATACCTTTGCATGCGAAAGTAAGGAACATTTTTGAGGAGTTGCAAGTACACCAACCTCCCATTGAAAAGAAAAGGAACTACAACATCCCACCCTGGACGCTCTCGGGTATACAATTTGATATCAACAATTCCGATAATGAAAGTTACCACATATTCACCAGTGGTTTTAAAAACAGCAATGAAGTACATGCCTCCGTTGTTACCCAAGATACTACAATCAAACTACAGCTACTTCCCTACGCCAGCCTTACTAGTGCAGAAATCTGTTCTCTCATGACAGCCTTCAAATTGATCAAACAGTTGAACTATAAAAAATTTATCATTTTCTGTAGCTCTATTCCAGCCATCCAGAGCATCAACAATAAAATTCATAACCTCGAAATGGTAATCATCATACATGAATTGCACCACCATATTGTCAAAGCAGGAAAGTCTGTTGTGATCAAATTCGTTCCTGAAGACAATGAAGTCCTAGGAAGTGAAACTGCAAGTCTTGGGACTGAATCGGCGACCGAAGAAAACAGCAACGGAATTATTAAAACCTCCTGTACATTCAATGATATCTGGAAACATGTTGAAATCTTAATGAAAGACAGATGGAACAGCAAGTGGTCCATGCTCAAATCCAGTGAACTGCATAAACAAATAGGAAATTTCTTCAATTTAAAAACAAGTGTTGAATTAAATAGAAAGGAACAAGTAGCAATATCTAGAATCCGAACTGGACACTGCAAATTGAGTCATATCCACTTATTTAACAAAAGTCCTCCTCCCACCTGCAACCACTGTGACAACTCCACTCTTCTTAATTTAAACCATATAATTAACCACTGTCCTCATTACAACACTCTTAAACAACAAATTCTGCAGGATGACTCATTTGCCTTAATTTTGGAATCCCCTAAATACCAAGAAAAAATTCTTAATTTTTGCAAAAAAATTCAAATATTTTCAGATATATAATAGGTATTAACTATTGTCAATAACTTAGAAACCATGTCAATTTTTGTTAACATAGTTGTTATTATTGTAATTATAACCAAATGTATTATTTAATTGTCGCTAATGGCCATCGCTGTTGATGCGACAATAAATAAACTAAAAAAAAATAAAAAAAAACCGTCGATTACTCTTTGGTGAGTGGATCGAGGTCTGCTCATAATTTCCGAAATTTCACTCAACGTTTTGCACTGATTATGTAACATAATTATTATAACTCGCTCTTATTTTGTAGTTTCTCTGCCTTAACGGCCCATCTTGATAGACACGGCGTTTAACGGACAATGGAAACAGAAAATCTGTTCACTACAATAATACGCTGGTGACCTTGAACCGGAGCATAGTCGCTTCAACTCGCCGTTAGCCTACCAACATAACGACAGCAATAGTGTGAGACGAATACTTTTTGTGCCATTATTTTTACTGGAATTTACGAGTTTTAGATGGGTGGGTGGGTGGACGTGACATTTGTAAACTTTCTTAAGTTGAATCTATCAAATGTCATGTTTTCTAAATATACACACAACCCTTCCCTCCCTCCCTTCTTTATAAATACAAATAAAATTACTTTTATAATATTTGAACCCTTGTCTGCCTAATACGGGTTGTGATACACCATTCCAACGAATTTATAAATCGTGAGTTCGCGAAATCGATTCTATACAGGAAATCGAGAATAATATTACTATTACTTTAGTAAAGTATGTATATATTTTAATTATTCCCTATCATCCAGGTTGTTGCTATCTAATAATAATAACTCCATGAAATTTCTGTCATAAAACCGTATAAAATTATCGGCTTGGTTTATTCCTTATTCATTAACAAAATATTCAGCGAATTCTACCTCGCTTGTAACGACATCAAAACTTGTGCATACATAACAAAAAAAGAATAAACACATAAAATACCCTTTTAAATTACCTACAATCTTATATTTACTACACATATTTTCTTCCAACATTCACACAATAAATTATTACCAATATTCTAACGAGTGCACTTTACCAGTTTGAATGATTTAAAAACAAATGAATGGCCATATCTTTTCTCTAAGGTCTTACAAAACTATCAGTCTTGACCTTGCTACAAATTTTGATGATAGAAAAACAAAATATAATGTTTTTAATCTTACCTTTGTGCTGCACGACGACTGGTTGCCACTGCTGTCCATATCTCAATATCTCAACATTTCAACAACAACAACAACAACAACAACAAAAATCGTAACATTTTCAAAATTAACTTCATAAACTTAAGAAGCTTCGAAACAGACACGCGATGAGTCTACTACGGCAACTCCAGATCATCTCATAAGTAATCGTCCATTCGATCCATAACCACACGATGCGTTCACATCACATCATTTTTTTGATTCTACCATACCGCGGAGTTTAAAAAAAGGCAAGTCTTCTCTGATAATGTTACTGTTTCTTTACATCTTTTTTATTGTATTGTCTTTAATAGCCTTTGAACATTACCATAAATTCTTACATGTATTCCAAAATAATTTTAATGTTCGTAACCCCTTTTTCAATCACTTGCTTTCTTATTTTAAAATTTAGCAGTAATCGTTCGTCATGTTTGTGAGACCATTCCACTGTCTCATTCCTAATATTGAAAATTAATTTATTATCACGGAAATTCTCTTATTTATGAAACATGACACTGTTGCAACGTGTCGCTATTAATAAATATGTCCTGGTTTTGTTTATTTATGTTCTCACAATCTGTTTTTGGCACATTTCTTTAGAATATAAATCAATTAAAGAATGCATCTTCCACTCATGCACCTTCACATGTTTTCGTCCTTATTAACATACGAAATTAAAGTGTATTTTACTCCTAATCCAATGTTTTGTATTTATTTTGGAAGCGTTTGATTGAATCGTTACACAAGTAATATATTTTTAGTACTACGAGGCATAATTTTTTTATTATTAAAGAAGTAAAGCTAGAAATTAATCTAAATTATTTTCGTAAATTGCAGTGAACGAATCTTTTTTACACTCACTGTCCATCTATTTTGATGAGCTGCCTGAGAACCAATGAAGTAATCATCAATTCAGACACAACATAAACTGTACTGTACTATCATATTATTCTTTACATTCGTATATAGAACATGTATCTTTACACATGTGTCTCTGGGTAACAATTTTCAACAAGTATCTCACTGCATAAGCTTTTTTTCATATTAATTTTTATAACAAACAATTCTTCATTTAACAATATTCACGATGTTTCGGAAAGAAATGTCTTCTCGTCATCATTTTATTTTCGGTAAATTTTGAAAATTTTGAAAATTGCATAGTTTTTTATTCCATGGTCTTCTTTGTTGTTTTTTTCTGGCAGTAATATTGTAGCCTTTTTCTAAGAAAGATATCTTTGGAATTGGAATTAATATTTCAGTATCTTAAAATATTTATTAAAATTATTTTGAAAATTGTCGGAAAATAACCTGATGATGGGAAGCCATTTCATCCCGAAACGACGTGAATATTTTGAAATGAACAATTATTTGGATAAAAAACTAATATTGGATGAAAACATATGCAGTGAGTTGCCTTGAAAAATTGCTAGAGAAAATGTTTACCTACCAAAAAAATTAACCGAAAAATATAAAATAAAAATGTCTTCATATGTTTTTAAATGAAACTGAATTCAAACTGGCGTTAGAATAACTACTATTCCTGGATGCCGAAGAACTCATTTCAACTAGTATATTGTTTTCAGTACACGATTCGTAAACTTTCAATCTCACTGTTTTATGTTTTCATGCTGAGCGTTTCGAAGCGCAACGGAATTCCGCCAGCTTGCCTTCTTCTCCCAAAACGATCTCCCTGGCGGTGAGGTAGGGGTGGCGTGTGAAACCCCCTTCTGATCCTCCTATCGTATCGACGAGTCACCGCTCGTTTTACGCTTATCAGCGGGCGGCGGCTGAATGCCTGAAGAAATCGCTTTCCGCATTATGGCGATCGAGTTGTAGGTCTTAGTCAGACTGTTGGCTGACAGGTTTTGCGCGTTCTGACCATAAATCCGCGTTAGCGACGGAATAGGCTAGTCAGCGGGTGCTTGTGGCGCCCGCCCGCTCGACGGACAGAGCTGAGCGGCAGGGGAAACGAGCAAATAATATGATTGGTGTGGAAGAGAGGGAGCGCTTCGGCGGTTGTCCACGATTGTGGATTGGGATTTTGAACTGCTGCAACATTGTTGATTACGGATAGTGGTTTATGGTTGTTTTTTTCTTCAGTGTAACTCTTGCTTACTTGAGGTTCTTACTTGCTTCTCGTCACACGTCTAGTAGATTGAATCTATTACTCATTTTTACTTAGTAATTTTATTTGTTTATTTACAATTCCGTCAACATCTTCCAATTTCCTCGCTTATGGAGTTGCTTTTAATTTTAATTAAGTTCCTCCTAGCTCTCATATTGGCTTCACTCTTACTTGCTTCGATGGATATTACGTTTATTGCCCATTCCCTTATATTGTTTAATTATTAGTTATTTAATTTACATTAGTAATTAATTGTGTAGTAATGAAAAATGTAATTAGTAAATTATTTTACCTCGTTCACATTTGCCATCCTTCGTTGGCAATCCTCCACTCTCTCATTTGAATTTATTCTTGTGTCATCCATTTACTTTTACATCATTTACCCCGTCTGTTCTAACCTCATTCTTTAAGTTTTCATTCAATCTACTCTATTAATTTAAATGCCGAATTCATCGAGTATTTTTATGGCTGTGCATCTCCTGGTACTTGGAAGTGCTGGTGCGATGAACGGTCGTGCGAAGCGAGGCTGCCTCCGCCCGCAGCCTGGCCGAGGAAGGGGGCGGCGAGACCGCTAACTGGGGAGTGCCGCTGTCACTCGTTGCGGGCGTGGGCGGGGGCGTGGGCGGGGGCGGGGGCGCGGCGGGCGATGGCGGGCGCGATAGTCGCCACCCGCGCGCCTCATTACGCGCGCATCTGCACACAATGGGCGGCGCCCCGGGAGCATCCCGCTAATAGTCGCCCGCCTCCTCCGCCTCCGCCTCCGCCTTCGCCTTCGCCTCCGCTGTGTTGCAGCGCGGGGCCCTCCTCGCAGGCCGCTCTTCCCCGTCGACAGCGCCGCCCTCCGCGGCCGTGCGCCAGCCCCGGCCACCTCTTGTTCGGCCGCATCTGACTTCGCGGAACAAGCAATCGCCGCTCGCCTTGGTGTTCCAATACTTTTCCAAGCCAGGATGAAGAATAACGAGATTTACCACTCGATGCACCTTATTAATAAATAAAAATTCGCATTGCTAGGAAAGAATATAAATTGCAGTATTAATGCATTTAAAATCAGGGATGATAGAGATATGCAAAATTTAAGCTTCAATTCTGAATTATATTTCCGTTCAAAAACTTCTCGGAAATAAAACGAATATTTACAGGATTACTGCTTCGTTTGTCAATTATTCTGTTGCTCGAATATTTTCTAATGTTTAGTTACTTTCGCATCTCCGACGATGTCTTCAACCTCACTACATCACAAAAATGTGCATTTTTCTGTCCATACTCGTGCGTATAGAGGGTAGGGGGGCCGTGACTCCCCTCGAAAATATTGAAATAGGACCCATAGTCTACGTTTATTACATATTTACGTAATAAAACATTTTATTTCCTTAAATATGTTCAATCCCAGATTTATCCGTTTTACAACCTGACGATTTAGGGTGTTGTTATACATTTTAGAAAGAGGCTATTCAAGCCATCTGCCAATATGTAAATGGTTGAACGTAAAATCAATTATATTTATTAATCGTATCATTAAGGTTTTAATGTAGTTTTTTAATTTTATTTAATTACTTATGAAATGTGTCATATCTAAGTTCAAAAACAATCAATGAAAAGGGAGCCCACAAATGTAGTTGTCCCCCCTCTTATTTTATGCTTCACAAAGGTATGTTTCCCTCCCTTACATCTGATTTGGGTTTCCAACATCTATTGTACATAATTTTCTCTCTCCCTTACATCAGACCACTAGTTTTTACATCTCTCTCGATGCCCTTTTTCCATCTTTACCGTCTCACCGTACGGTACATTCATGCGGTCAAATTGCTGCAACAATCCTACATCACTTTCCATCCATTTTCTCCGTTGGAAAAAGAATGTAGTAATTTAAATGTTTATTTCTCTATGTTAAGGTGTTTGTTCACAGATGTCGAAGCTATGAAGATTAACAAGTTCGCTACTCGCTTCCCCCTCGCAATAGTTGCTTTTCATTCTTCGTCACCCCAAGAGCCTTATTCCCCACGACGACACCTCATTCTCGTCGCCGCCGCCCGACTTCCTGATCTCGCCGAGCGCGCGCCGCCTCCTTCGTTGACCCGTTCGCCCTCGTCGCCCAGTCCTCCGCTTCCGCGTCCGCCCTTCCTCCGCGCCCCCTTGGCCTCGTGGGTGGAAATTGGAACGCGCGTGCCTTTGTGCCCGGCCCTCCGCACTGAAGGTAGCTGCTCCGCCGGCGGCTGCTGGTCCAGGCTCACGGCTGTTGCTTGGACACTTCTCCCATTGTTTGGAGGGTTCTCAGTCATTAATGAATGCCAAGTGGAAATGTGTTGTTTAAATAGCGTTTAAGCATTTGTGTCTCTTAAATTCAGGTTTCCGACTGTGAAACTGTATATACGCAACATAGATGATCGAGAAAATGAGAGAAACCTTAACATAACATTTCGAAAAATAATTCCTCTTACTTTTAACTTATGTATGACGTGCGGGTAGAAGAAATGGTAACTGTGAACGTAATATTTACAATTTATCAAGATATAAAGTGAATTATGAAAATTTTGAAATTGATCTTTACTTTAGAGTGACTTACAAATAAAAAATTAAATAATGTGACAAAACGTAATATGAATATCCATTATCTAAGCGCCACGGTAAGGATTTGTAAAAAACGTTAGTTTGCGTTGTATCATAAGATGACGAGTTATTAAAATGAGTGTCTCGTTTTATAATAGTTATCTTAGAATTATGTGTAGGGATAGATTGACGAGGGTATGAAATTCTGCTAGTAACCTCATCATCAAGGTGCAAACGTTCGGGGAAACCACGGAAAACTACCGGTCAGATCAGTCATTCGCTAGTGTTCTCCTCCAGATAGCGGCTGAAATAGATCTATTTAGCTAGTGTCGAGAATTCTGATACCGTGGGGACTCTATCCCTAGGACCTCCGGTCAGAGGCGCTGCAGAGACATTCGTTGATTTCCTGAGCCACCTCTGCCGGTAAATAGGATTTTTATTTTTATTGTTGTTAATGTGATACAATATTAGCGGTGAAATGATTTTCCAGCGGATCGCTAACAAACTGCGTCATGAGAAGTAAATGCTTTTATGTGAAACAGTAGTTTCGCGACTAAATGAAATGACTGAGTTAATTTTAAGCTAAATATTTCCTATCATATTCGTTAATGTAATAATACTTGAGATCCTGTACAACAAAGATCGCCGACTCACACGAAAAATATGAATTTTCTATGAACCGCGAGAGTGAGGTCCTAGGAAGATGAGTAAATATTATGCTAGATATTAAATTTATATATAATATTAAATATAAATAGTAGTTTGATTATCGCAAGAGAGTAATTTTTTTGACAAGAAAATCACTCTCTTGTGCATCACGTGATCGTGCGATGTTTTGGTTATTTTATTTTAATTCATACTTTATTACGACATGATAATTTGCCAGGAATCGTGCCTTCGCAAACATATTGCTAATCTATTAATTTTTCAGAACCATTATCGTTTTCTTTCTCGTTTGATGGGAACTCGGAATGGCCGGATGCAAGTCGATCGCCCAACCGTGTTCCGTTCCTCTACACGCGGCCGTCTCTTCCCATGCATATTTCATCGGCGGTCTTTCCCCGGCGGTTTTTTCGGGGAGGACGAGCTGTCGGTGGTATCCATGTAGACGGATAATGCATAGAGAGCAGCAGGGTCATGGACGAAATAGACGAGCGGAGCCCTCGCGGGAATTTTTCTCTAAAGCAATTCGTGTTAAGAATGCCACTGCACTAGGTCCGCATCGCTGGTCTGCGCGCGCGCTTTGCTGCAAGTCAGAGGCGAGCGCACTCGCTGCGAATTGATAGCGCCGAATTTTCGGTCACATACAACAACGTGCGGTATAGACTGATTGCTGGCAACCGGGACGAATTTACGAGGAGGAAACAGCAGTTTTGGAGATATTCTGTCCCTGCGGGAAAATGGGATAAAAAATCCACAAAGTATTACATTTTTTTAACTAACAATATGGGGCACTATTGTTCAAGACAACTAAAAAATTAATTTTTGTCTCCCCCCCCCAAAAAAAAAAATTCCCTCTTCGTAAAGGTGTTTCAGATTCTTTTTCTCAGATTGATCAATTAATTTCAGTTAGTTTAGTTATTAAAAATGTAATAATTATTTGGGTTTTTATTTTGCCTTTTCATGGAGGGACAGAACATCTCCCAAATTACCGTAATTTCTCCGTAATTTGTCATACGAATATCCGCTATCTGTCGATTGTGTGTAGACAAATAAAATGCTCTATTAAAAGGACTAGGTTCCACCAAAGTAAAGTTATTTTCCTGTCTCAGCTTGAGAACATTTCTCATCTTCATCACATCATCGAATTACGAGAAGAAAATACATGTGATAAAACCACTCTAAATTGTGATGGTCCGCGTGAGTCAGGTTGAATCATCGTACAACTGGGCGACAGTATCAGTTGGTGCACAAAATACCTGCGTAAGTAGGCTTCCAGTTGAAAGCCTGGAGTGAGAGGACATTGTGTGGGAAGATCAACATGTCTGACGTTGCTCTCGGACACGTCCTTTTGTAACCGACCAGGACGACAAAGATCAGCGTTGTGGAGAAAAAGGTGAAACTATATTAAGGAGTAAGGTACCTCTCTAATTACCTGAATAAAAAATGTGAAGGATAGATATCCCCTTTAGAGGAGCATGACAATGCTCTACATACGCTCTTAAGCTCTTGAAAGTAACCTTTAATTTCCGCCTTCTAAATGCTTTTTCTAGCTCTTGCTGAACGTATCTTTTTAATTATTATTTTTTGATAGCCACACATATATTCAATGAATTCAAATTTTTCTAGTGGAATTTTACCTTGGATTTTTGATTCAGCTATTTCCAATTGGTTTCGTAATGCGTAAGCGCTTGACATCTTCAGATCATGGTAGGAAATGGTGCGGCGTTAACGACATTGCATCATGTAAATGAATTTGAGGCGTTGTTTTGTCGTATATATTTATTTTAGCATAAAGCTTTTTCGGTCGCATTGCGGCCATCTTCAGTGCTATTCTGAGGCGGCTGGGGGTCTCGGTCCAAACAAGACAGCCCATCTGTTTGCCCCACGCTGTCTTGTTCGGACCGAGACCCCCAGCCGCCTCAGAATAGCACTGAAGATGGCCGCAATGCGACCGAAAAAGCTTTATGTTAAAATAAATATATACGACAAAACAACGCCTCAAATTCATTTACAATATCTTCAGATCATCTGATTAATTATTTCAAACTTAATACCTATATTTTATCAACAACAACATATAATGCTTGTGTATAATAATGTGTAAAGGATTAGATGTGTAAGGATGCATATTAAGAAAACTGACAATTGCGAATTATGGCGTCGTGTTTGCTGTAAATCTTTCATATTTCTTCACTTTGAAATATTTCATTCCTGTTCAATCCCTTGCTTTCTGAAATTGTGTCCCATAATTCTTTGTCTAATTCTAATTAAGTCCCTTTTGTTAAAATGAGATATTTTAACACACTTTTGGGGTAAGTGCACTTAATAGTTAATATTACTTACGAAATTAATAACGAAATTAGTAGTCAAAGCTACATCATGTCGGTAAAATTAATATATTAATATCCATTAATAAATATCCAGCTTTGTTAAATCAATTTCAAAGTCCATAATATTGTAAGGATGTGCTCGCTAAGCTCGTTTTTGTTGTATACATCTACATGAGGCAACACGAGTTCGCAATTCTGTAGTCGAAAAATTCACGTTACAAGAAAATGTTAAGTGTGTTACATAAACATATTTTGTTTTCTGGTATTTTTTTAAATAGAAACATTTTTTTGCATACATTTCTGGTGAACTTTTTTAATATATCGCACTTATTCAGTATTTGGTCACCCTCAGGAGTGTGCGGCTTCTAAGTTAATTTAAAGGATATGAAAATAATAACAAGCATTTCCCAGGAGGAGAGAAATGAATCGTTGAAGATCGTTAGTTTATACCATTTGTTCATTCAAGAGACAAAACAAGCCATTTGTGAATAAATAATGTGTTTTTATGTAGTCAGGTATGAACGCGATGGATTGTGTAATCCGTAAAAGTTTTAGATTCCGACACCAATTATCGTGAGCTTACTAGGTATCGAATTTGGATCATCTACCCAATGAGGGCTTGAGGAATCTCTTGTGGAATCGAAATTGAATGAAATACGAACCACCTTGTGTGCCTGAACCTCACAAAACTTCCCTCCGATAAACCCAAATCTGAGCAATCCGGGTTGGAAGGCCCGCCGTTCTGCCCAACTCCCCCGCCCCCGCCGGTCCGCTCCTTTTTGCGGTATCTCGCCACCCAATCGCCGCGCGCCGTCCCGCGTCCCCGATAGATCCCTCTTGGCGCCGGCGCCGCCCAACCAGATTGACTATCTCTCACGCAGCACCCGCGCTCCTATCCATATTTCATCCGGGCCGTCTTTTTGCCCAAAACGAGGTCGATGGAACTCGCGTAGATGCACGGCACACGGCCGTCGGTGGCACTCGCATCGCCCTCACCCGCCCTCGGCTAATCCCCGCCCCCGCCCCCGCCCCCGCCCCGCTCCCTCCCAACGTCCTCCGCACTCCATTGCGCCCCCCGGCCCTCCCCACGCCGCTGCCCTGGAAGGTGTCTGCGCCTCCACCCTCCGTTACCTCCACGCATCCGCTCCCGGCCACGCCTCCGCCCACCGTCCACCGCTCTCGCCCCGCTCTTGCACCAGCGCCGCCTTCCTCTCAGCTCTCTCGCCTGCGCTCGCCCACGGTCTTCTCTACCCTCTTTCACACTCCTACACACTCATTATCTTCATTATTCAAACAATTCTTTTTCATAGTCCGATTTCGTCCATTTCTCTCTTTCTCACCTTCTTTCCAACTTAGCTCTTCTTTGTTTCATAGACGTCTGTTTTTTTCCACTACCTGAACCGCTATACTCGCTCGTGTCATGTCTATATATATATATATATATATATATATATATATATATATATATATATATCTTACTCGACACTTTGCTGCCGTATTTTGCGCCAATTCGCAACCACACGAGTTGTGTGGACGAGGTAAGTTGTTTTTCAAGAGCAATCTTGCCTTATATTTTTATCGTGATTGAGAATTATATTAAGAATATTAGTATTTGATCTCTGCTAAAGCCTTTTCTGAGAATAGCTCTCGATTCCTGTCTTAGAGAGAAAATGCACATGCGTAATGAGATGTTTACCTTCCTAAGCATGTACAATTATTACGATACTATTATTACAGGACATTAAATTACTATTATTATGTAGGAATTATTGAAAGGAATTATTTTAATTTACTAATTGTTAACAATCACGTTACCGTAGTAAATTTGAAACATTAAATTAGAAGTGTGCGTACCTGGATAGCCGAGCCTAAGAACGTGTAACGACTCACCACTTCGGTCTGAAGGGTCCCATCTTGGGCATGATTGTCCGTTGTCTCCTCATGTATGTGTTGACTCGGAAGACCTCGCGATCTGCTCAACCAGATCAGAGGAGCCCGCAATTGTGTTCATGTCTAGTGTATGGTCGAATATGCGTCCTATCGGAACGTAAAGGGTAACCGGCAGTCGGCTGGATAAAAATCCTGGGCAAATAATTAGAATTATGGTTATAAATAAATTAATTATTGTTTTATTATTATTATGTATTCTTCAATTGTTTTGGCATAATTTTTAAGTATTAAGTAACATATTATAGGACGCAGGTTTAAACACTAATTCGTTCAAGTTTAAATCTTTTTTATTTGTTCATGTTCTCAAAAGATGTAATTATATAAGGGAGTATATTTCTATTGCACTATTTCCTTAAGTTGCATGACATACGAGTAAGGTATGAGAGTAATTGGAATAAAAGTGAATAAGAAATGAGAATTGGATGAATAAAAATGTAAGAACTACACACAACAGCGTATTTTTAAAAGGAAACACTATTAATGTAACAAAACTGCAAGGATTGTACTAAATGTATGACTGTGTATTTACTGTAAATTGATCATTTAAAGCGTGTTAAAGAAGTATTAATTTCAATATTTCTAAAAATTATTTAATCTTAATTTTTTTCTTACTTTACATATATGGATATTCTTGCTTACATTTACAAAACACTTGTATTATTGCATGTAGGGAATGTTATACATTATTATTGTACGTACATTAATATTTACAATTGTCCAAAATGAGAAAAAATTAAGTAGAGTTTATATTATTTTGTTCTTATTTCAAAAGAGTTAAAAAAACACGTAATCTTAATACATTACAACGCTTTAGTGTATGCTTATATTATTACTTCAATATTTACTGCTTATATTTATTGCCCTATAAGTCGACAAGTAATAATGAGTAATTGAATGAGCTAAAAATTCGATCTTGTAAATCCTCCAACGTTGAAAACTTTTCCACTCAGCCTCAAAACACCATTACAGCAATGATTAGGACATTTGGATCTCTTAGAACATATTAATTTGAAGCAAAACGCTCATGGCCTGGAAACTGGGCCCCGTTGACAGCCTGCCCTACGGCACAAAGCGGTAAGTGGTCAGACGACAAAATCATTTGCGGGGCCGTGCGGCGCCTGGGCTGCTCCACCATTTATTCCTGTGTGACGCACAGTAGACGGAAATTGTGTCGGTTGATGTGAAATCAAATGCGATACTCGGGAAAGCATTTCTAACTAGCTAGATAAAAAAAATTAAAAATGCTAATATGTGCAAACAAAATTGTCACCAAAAATTATATACTGGTATCTTATAATTCGTTTTCACTATTTCTGTTTAATTTCGTGCTGGGAAATATCCATTTTCAGTATTTTTCGTTTCACAATCCTATTTGCAGACTTCGTATAGTCTAATGAAATATTACAATTTATAATGTAAGATATTATACCTACTCACTTTCTATCGTCATTACTCGAACTGCGAATTAGGAAAATGTAGAATGTAAACTTATATTCCACGTTTTGAAATTAAGCACTATTTCTGTAGGCTTTCAATAAATCACTTTCCAATATTAAGCACATTATCCAGCTGTTCATGTATCAGTTTTCACCATTATTCCTGCATGCGCACGCGCGTGTGTGTGAAATGTATGTGTGTGAGTGCGTGCGTGCATGCAGTTCTGGCTCGTTTCAGACCAGTGTGTACGCTTCCGACGCCCTTCGCCTGTATAGTGCACAGCGTATCGGGACCCACTCTGGCACCGACACCGACATGCTGTCTCCCGCATCGCCCCCCGGGGAGGCACCCACAGGCGCGCTGACCTACTGACCCACCCCCACCCAGCCCCACTCCCCAGTGGGTCAAATTAGGCACAATCAACGCCAAACTCGCTGAGCAGCTCTGAATAAAAATGGCTTTCATTGCCATAAAATTGTCTCATCGAGGAATAATTATGCAAACAACGCACAATTACGTTACTTGTCCCACATGTGGCGATACCCAGGTGTCAAGAACGCGGGTAAAGAACGGATTCTTTGGTTGAATACAATTTTGTAACATGATAGACCATGTATTTAATTGAATTTGATTTTTTTCTGGGGGAGATTGCCTTTTTTCTGAAATGTTTTATCATTCAAGAAGTCTGTATAATATTTTTTTTCAGTGAATTGGCTTCCAAATTCTTTTCTCCACACTGCGTGGACTAGAGCTTCCTCCATCTAAAACATTTGGTTTCTACATCTTTCCTGGCTGCGTTTTGGACGTTGAGAGAACCTGCGTATACGAGATACGTTGTAATTAAGAATTAAAGGGGTTATCGACTCGCTACAAGTTTTTGGGCGCATTCATATAGAGGTTCAGTTTCGGCCACCCTAATTAGAGTACCAACCCACCACTTGTGCACAGTGAATGAGGAAAACCGCAGGGAATTCCTCTTTCAACTGGCTGACCTCCAGTATTCGGATCGACATTGCGCGCTGTCTCGAACTCTAGTAAAGGGGTTTCATTATGGAAACGCACAATTTGAGATGTTTTATTTCGTGATGTAACATCTTATATATGGATGAAAATGCTCTATGTAAGTGTTTTGTAAATTGTATGGTCCAGTGAATTAATATTTTTCGATTCAGGTTTTAGAAAATAATATTTTAGAAAGTTTCAAATAACTTAAAAACTAGCTCATAATACCCGTCTCCAGGCAGAGTTTGTTCTATAAAAAAACGCGCATTTTGGTTGATTTTGTAATTTTTTTCTGTGGTCCGCGTGTCATAATTGTGTATAATATTGACAGGGGAGACAATCAAGAACGAGAGTTATTTGAAGCATGAAGGAAATGATAAATGTTAAAAAGAAAACGAGTAAAATTGTATGATTTCAGCTATGAATTACTACTCTTTCCGGCATTTACATGAATCGTTACGATTTAATTCATTTTTTGCACGATATTTAAAACTAATTTTGTAATTGAACCAAAAAATTGAACAAGTATTTTTGTCGATATTTTTATGCTATTTCCTATGCTTGGAAATAGAGGAACCTGGAAACCGTTAAAAATATATTTTTATTAATAATTTTCAAAACTGGAATGAAACGTTTTAACATGAAAATACCCGCAAGAGACCCTACATAAAGCTAGTATTTTGTATTTACTGATAAATATATGAAAATGAATTGAAATTGTTTTTTGGAGTTTGCTGAAGAGAATATCTAGAATGTAATTTCGATAACATTTTCATTAGTAACCCACAAATGATTGTATAAAACATTCAATATTTCATTGTCTATTATTTTTTCACTTTTCATTCACTTTAGATCATTCACTTTATGGAATAATATAAATGAATTATTTGTAGATGACCAGTTCCTCTTTAAACTTCAATTTTATTGTTTCATTATATAACATATCATATTATAACATTTTCATTAGTAACCCACAAATGATTGTATAAAACATTCAATATTTCATTGTCTATTATTTTTTCACTTTTCATTCACTTTAGATCATTCACTTTATGGAATAATATAAATGAATTATTTGTAGATGACCAGTTCCTCTTTAAACTTCAATTTTATTGTTTCAACAACGAATATTATACGAAATGAGACTGAGTGAACCGTTTTAAGAAAATAAAGAGTATTTTTAAGATGATAGTAGACTTTATTCGACTTCATTTGGTCCTAAGCCAAGTTGAAACCTCACACAAAATAATTATGATTTTAAATACGATAAATTATAATTTAGTGTACGTCATTCATATTTTTAATTTTACCCGTAAGGTCGCATGCTTTACGAATATTGATCATTAATGATCGATCTTCTGTATATTTTTGAACTTGCATTAAACGACACGCAAATTGTGTGACATATGATTGAACAATGTTTATTTGAGAATATTACATTTGGATATTTACATCCTATATTATATATGATTTGTAACTATAACTTGGCGGCTGTAAAGCCGGCAATGTGATGCGAAAAAAAAAAAAATCCTCGCTCACCGCGTCCCTGTGTGCAAGGGCATGCGTCGGTGGAGGTGCGGGCGGAGCCGTGGCCGCAGCCGTGCCTGTGCGTCTTATCGACGCGCCCGCTGCCTCGAACAGACGTGTGAAACACAGGCGCCACCGAGCGGCACCGCATTTGCCTCTCCAAGTTTGTTTTTTTCGGCGGCGCGTGGTGGCGGCAGCAGCCACCGGCGCCTTGATGGATGCCCCTCCGGCCGCGAGGACGCCTCGTCGCGTGACGGGTTGCGATCGCGCCTCCGCCACGTGACGGCAGGTGATCGCGGTGGGAGACGGTCGTTGTGTGCTTCTTGCCTTCGCCCCACGTGAGATATTGAGCGATCGCGCGATGGCGATACACGGGGGTGCAGGTAATTACAGTTGGGAGGAGTTCGTGTGTTGGGTTGTAAATTATTCCTTGATGGCTATTTCTCTCACGAGTTTCTACTTCACTTTCGAATTAATTTGTCATGATATGTGTGCATTTCGGGTTGTGTAGAAGTTAGCGTTGAGATGGGTAAATGTAGGATGATATATTATTCAACGCGTTTATGCCTGTAATGATCTTGCCTGTTGATAAGTTTTTGGCTCCGTTCGGTTCGAGCATAAATTAAGATCTGACAGCTGTAAACTTTAGTGTATCTTGAAAGAGTTTGCGATCTTCAAGCAGAAGCTTAAACAGCTTATCTGTATAGCATTCACTTGGTTCCTTCAAATTCCATTTTAAAGAATGTACACTTTGTAATTTGAAAATTAAATAATACCGTGCGCGCCACGAGAAGTTATAGCTAAGTATCATTTATATTCGTAAATAATATTTTATTTTAATTAATGTAAATGTGTCAG
Source organism: Teleogryllus occipitalis (assembly GCA_011170035.1). Taxonomy (NCBI): domain Eukaryota; kingdom Metazoa; phylum Arthropoda; class Insecta; order Orthoptera; family Gryllidae; genus Teleogryllus; species Teleogryllus occipitalis. The sequence goes on along the minus strand of BLKR01000500.1, from coordinate 166,842 downwards.
AGGAAGATAGTGCATTCATATGTCTGTAAGTTTTATTAGCAACAGGAAAATCAAATAATTTGGAAATTCAGACATGTTGTACTTTCTTGTATACTTCTTACTGCTTTCTACACTGCTGTAGTATTACGAGCACGTTTGAACAGCGTTTCCATCATGTTTCATTTTAGAAGATATTCTAAGATCATTATTTTTTATTTTTAAAATGAGAGCACTATCATTACATTATTTTTTCATTAAAGTCTTATATTCAGAAGGAATTTCTTGAGAATTGAAAGTTATGAATTATTATAGATCTACATCACGTGGGCGAAAGCTTCAGACTATGCCGCTCCTAGGGTGTCCAATATTGCGGCTCGAAGCCTGACTTGGCACGTACGTGTATCCTGTCCCTGAGCCACTGCAGCGGCGAGCGCCGGCGGCGGGTGGGTGGTAACGTGCAGCCGCGGCGGCGGACAGCGGGCGACGGTGAGCGGTGAGCGGTGGGCGTCAGGGGCGCATCGAACACGCGCTGACACCGCCACCGCTGCCATTTTTTACCACCGCCCCGCCCACCCGCAGTGGCGTTTGTTTTTAGCACGTCACCAGGAGCGTTTCCCTCGAAACAGGGACGCGCCGTCCGACAGTTACACAGTGCTTTTCAGCCGACGCTGGCCCCGGCATAGGCGCCGCCATTGCCATTCCCTCCCACCCCAGCAGAGCCTGTTTCAGAATCTTTTTTCCTTCCCAATGTGCCGGTTCAGAACCTTTCTCCTTTCCTTTACTGTCGCGCTCACCATCTCTGCCATACTAAATCACTTTTTTTTTCTGCCTCCGCAATCTCTGCTTTCAGTATTTTCAGTATCTTATCAGTATCATCGTATTTTTCTCACACTCACCTCTGAATTGCCTCATTATCATCATTATCTGTCAACATCGTCTGTAACGCTCTCTTGAACATTGTAATTCTCACAGGTCGTCCTCACAATTTCACAATTCATCATCATCATCATCATCATCATCATCATCATCATCATAGCTTTGTATACGTCATCACTCTCAGCGTCGTCATATTCTAATCAAAAAACGCTATCACCGCTTATATACGAAACCCCATCGCCGTCACCCCTTTCCAAGTCCCCACAAGCATTTTCACCGCTATCGACTCTCACACCACATCCCCCCGCCGCGTGGCCTCCAACGCAGTCACCTCTGCCGCCGCTCCCTTCGGCGCCCCCCCCGCCCCCCGCCCGCGCGTGCGGAATGGCTCCCGTTCGTCTCGCGCCGCACCGCGCGGCGTCGCGCATCTCCCCATAAATCGCGACCTCGTCGCGGCCCAAGACAGCAGCCCGCGCCCGCGACCCCGCCCCCGCGCGCCTGCCGCGCCCAGTCGCCTCTGCATAAATCAGCGCGCCGCTCTAAATGTTTCTCCGGCCGATGATTTTTCCTGACGTTCCGGATCACGCCCTTTTGTACGCCATTTTTTTTCGCTGCCCCTCTCTGTCGTTTTAATATGTGATTTATTTAGTTATTGGCGACGTGATTTACGCGTTCTCGCCGCGCCGCTTGTCGCGCCGCCCTCAATGACTCGCGTGTGAATTATAGTTATTTGCGGCTTCGGCCCGGTTCGCCGCTGTTTGCTAGATTGATGGGCTGTTTCATGAAATCTTCCTTGTGGGACCAATTTCCCGTGGCGGTTATGCCGCTAATCGGTCGTGCTCGCCACGGCTCCCTCGTCGCCTGGTGGGAGGTGGGGGAGTTGTGGGACTGTGTGGGTCCAAGCTGGGGTTCAATTGACGGAGTAGTCGAACATGAGAAAAAATTAACTGGACCGGAGAGTGCATTTTTGGTTCCCGTGCATGTAGGTAGTATTATTGGTCTTGCGTTTATTTCAGCCGGATGTGAAAATTTCGTGAATTCAATGTTGTTTGAAAGCGCCATCTTTTGTGACATGGTCTTATCTATAAACGACTTTGTCAGTAGGGAAATCTCGTAGAATTATTTACCTGATGTTTATGGGCATTACGGTTTATAATTTCTTCTTGGACTCTCCTATGGTGCAGACCGATTGGGATTTTATCTAGAACTGAAGAACTACTTCCATATACCAGTGTTTATGTAGTACCCAGACTTCAGTAACCTATATCTCAGTGTATATGTTGTTCTTGGTATTACCGCCGAGTTACATTACTATTTTAAATTATTTTTTGACCTTTGAAACACAATTGTTGCGTATTATAATGAATCATTTTTATTTATAGTGTTAAAAATTGTAAGAAATATATTCGCCTACAAAATATTAGGGGAAAACGTAGACATTTTTTTATTGTGATCTGTTAAAATAGATATTGCATCGATACTTTTTCTGTGATGTACTTTCTTCTTATTGTTTCTCTATAACAATAAGTTGTGCTTTCCTTTGTATATTCTAGTACACGCCAGTAAACAGATGTTTTGTTGTCATGACCGCACGGAATTCATTTTCTTACTTCTGAAAAAAGTCGAGGTTCTTGACGTTGAGGTGCATTTGTATATCGTTAAATTGGTCTCCCAATGTATCTCCTACCGATCGTGTACCGGTACCATCGATTTCATTCGTGCAACTCACGACCGCAGGTGCGGTTGAAGCAAGGTGCGAAAAGTTTGATTTCCAGATCCGTTGCATATCTAGAAAAATGCCGGGCATCGTGGCGTTGGTCGCTACCGGCCTCGTCGTTTTTCGCGGCGGTAATACGGAAGAGGAGTAGAATCATTGGAGCGCGGGTGCCTGAGCGAACTCGCCGTCCATCGGCGCCTAACGGTGAGCGCAGCGCTGCATTCCGCAGGTGCATAAGCAAACAACGCGCTGCGCCGCTCAGGCCGCCCACCCATCCGGTCACCGGCCCGCGCCACCCTCGCACCCTCTCACGCCCCTGCCACCTGGCACTCCTTTCATTTGCTTCATTAGGGATTCCACGCGCGTCAACTGCTAAGTTCATTACTCCCGCTAGTGTAGTGCATGCTGTTTCTTCGAGAGGTGGCGGTGATCTTCCCTCGCTGGATGGTGGGATTCGGCGCCGACCTTCTCGTCGGCTAGCGGGCTCTTCCTCAACCACGCCAGATTGTTAGGGTACTGCTTCGGCATTCGCCTGGTACTGATCGGAAAAATCACGGAAAACTACTGATCAGAGCAGCCAGCCGAATTGTCTAGAGCGATCGAATTCGACCTCGCTAAATAGTGTCGACAATCCTGCCACCTTCAAGACTCGAACACTAGATCCTCCCGGACAGAGGCACTGCGGTGACATCAGTTAATGCCCTGAGCCACCTTTCTCGGTCTGGCTCTCGAACCCAGGTACCCTGTGCCCTACGCCTTCGCAACTGGCGTATCGCCCGCGCCCCCTCGCCACCCTCGAGACTCGACGGAGCCACCCACGATACACGCTGCTCCCGCCGCCTGGCTCTCGTCTCCCAGCCACTCCCCTCCACCCCCTCACTCGAGACTGGCGTATCGCCCAGTGCACGCGCTGCCTCCGTCGCCGTCGACCCCCACGCCTCCCAACACTTCTGATTTGCCTGCGCCGCACGCGTGGATCCCACCCTCTGGTGTTGCTGCGGCCCCAGGGCCCCAACGCCTCACTGGTCCGTACTTCCATCACCGTCTCCACCCTTTCGATTTTATACGCTCTTAGGATTTGCTTATTGATTTGTTCTTTTTTTCGTGTATAATATTTGTATTCAGTTTGTAGTAATGTTTGCAGTTAATACTGTTATTGCCTACATCCGCCGCCAAATCTTCCATGACAAGTCTTTGACCTCCGTGATCCTCGATCGCTCCTCCGCAGCCGACTTCTTCATTCTGTCTACCTCATGCTTTTCTTCGCGACTTCCGCTCCCTCATCAGGCTTACTTTATAATCCGCCGACATCTCTCTCCATTTCTTATGAACCCGAGGTTTCTGGCCGTTCAGATGTTTTGCGCGATCTGGCCTTTTATGGCGTAGACAGTTAGCATACATTATGTTTCTCGCGATCGGATTCAGGTACTCTTTTACTCGATCTCTCATTATCCTGGACACTTGTTTCCCCGCCCCTTTGTTTGGTTGGGCTTTACTCAAGAGATAATGCTCTAGACTCCGTGTGGTTGTCGGAGCATCCAACTGACGTCTTTCCTTTTCCATTGAGTTTCCCTCTTTATGTACGAACAAGGTAGTTAAGAGTTCAGTTTTTTCTTGTTCTTTTCAGCTTTGGTGAGGAACCGTTCTTCTCATTAAATAACCCATCAATTTCCAAAACTCTTATCTATAGGCCTTCGCTTGCTCATGGTATTTGCTAGGTGTTTATTCCCTTGTTTATATCTTTTAACCGGAAATCTTTATAGTGAGTTTGAACAAACGTTTCAGTTGCCTTTATTGCACTGATCTTCAATCTCGACGTTTGACACGGCGTACGACGACATAACACCAACTGAATTGCTTTTAGTTAAATATCCACGAACTATTAACCACAAACTTAAAAAATATTTATTACTAATTTTATATATTATTAAATTTATATAAATAATTAACCATATCATTGTTTCTGGAATCTTATCCCAATTTCAGTGGCACTAAGTATTACGGATGAAACGCATGGAGCTTAGCTCGGCGCCCTCCATCTTGAATAGTACTTGAAGAGAATTGCAATGAAATGATACTTGTATAGTATTTGTGTAGAACTGCTTTTGTCTTCCTATCGTTAAATTATTTTGCTCATCCCGCTTTGCACTAATATTATAGAAATGTGTTTCTTAATATAGTTATTTTCGTTATTCCAGTGTCAACAGAATTTTGTAATATTCCACAGCACTGTATTGTACTGAATTTGCTCAAAAGCTCAGCGACGTAATTGTTTCGACAATAGCATAGGAACAATTATCTTTTCGATTTGCAATATGCTTTTCATGAAAGATCCCATCATGTAATTAATTTAACACAATTAGAAACTAAAAATTATAGTAACTCTCAAGACGAGTCAAATCACAAAAAAAAACAACACATTTTTTTGTATTTTTACTGCAATCCTTTAAATACTTGTTTTTGTTTGCACATATAATTAACTGTAAAATAATACGTGAAAGTGACTAACGCCGTTGTCTCATCTGAAATAGTCTCTTGAATTTTACTTGCACATTCTTCTTTTCCCTTCAGGCTAGTCTTGTGTTCTCTTTACGGCGATCTAGCTCTCCGCCCACAAAGCACATCAAGCCTGTTTTTCATCTACGAGTAAACATCTACCTGTTCCCTCGACCTGCAACCACTCATTTTTCATCTCCACTCGCCAAAACCTTTCCCGCTCCACTTGCCGTTTAGCCCCCCCCCCCTTCCCCGCTGCGCACAAATATTCTCGACCACCACTCATCTGCACTGACTGCTCCGCTCTTTTGACGAGGCCGTCCAAACTCCCACCCTGTGTTTTGCTTCTTCCATGAAGCGCCCCGCCTCCCCCTGGGTTTAAAACACCGACGTCGAATGCGGCGTACGTCAACATAGCGGGGACCGCCGTGCCGGGCGAAAAAGACTTGGTCTCTGTTTACCTCTGCACTTTTCCTGTGCACTTTTTGAACCGCCTCCTGCCCTGCCGCCGCCGCCGACGACGACGACGAGGGAGCTACCTGCCGGTCGCGACAGGCGCGTTGATAACGGTGTTTTAGATTTGCCGCCGGCCGGCGGTCACCTCTCGGGAGCGGGGCAACTGCCTACCGCGCCGTCGCCGTGGCTGTTCAACTTCAAGTTGGGAAAGCTGCTGCTGTTTTCAGGCCGGGCTTTGAGAGGTTTATTTAGGGGGAGAAAGTTTAAAGGCAGCTGCGGTTTGCAAATGCACGCCTCCGGCTTGTGGGTGATGGCTGGCTGTGTGGGCGACCGCTGTGGGTGTGTGTGCGTGTCTCTCTCTTGAGTGATATGATTGAACACCAACTTTTCCAAAGATGTTGGCGATGATTTCGGTCGATGTATTTCAGAGGTTGCTTTTGAACGCGTATATGAATTTCTAATTAGAATAAGTAACGTACTTGAATTATGGATATTTTTTAACTTCTATTTTTGAAGCCGATGTGTTTTATCATCGATGTTTTTTTTGTTTTCGATGTTTTTTCGTGGACAATAAAATAAAAAAGTCCATCATAACAACATCCTATTATAATTTTCAGATATTCACAAATTGAATAATCTTCAGACAAATTTGACTAATGGTGAAAAATAAATAAAATAGAGATTTCGTCAATAAAGAAACCTACATTATTTTTGAATTATCGATTCAAATAATCCGAATATCGTTCATTCACCTGATGGAGTTTTTACTTTCTTATCTCAATTAAAATTAATAAGCGATATCACGTTCAAATTAAATCCTCCCTGCGTGAACTTCAATGGTGACTAACCCACTTTTAAAAAACATCGTTGTTTATAAAGGTCAGTGGTTTGGGATCAATGTTTTATTAACATCAATGTTTTAGTTTTGAGCATCAATGTTTAGAAACATTGATGTTTCGTTGCTGATGTCATATCTCTAGTATCTGCAATTGTTGAGATAGAATGCCAACTTAAATCATTTGTCAATTACTAGCAATTCATTTAGGAGAGGGGGATGAAGATAATTCCAGTTCCGTGAAAGGTCCAAGCCTCCCTGTTCTCCATCCCGCAATGGGCAAGGTTCTGAACCCAATCCTTGCCGCGGGGGCGAAGCGAGGGCAGGGCGGGTGCACCAGGAAAGGAGCAGCAGCGGGGCGCGTTACGCGCGAAACGGAGCGATCGGCCGTAGCGCGACCAATCGCCCCCGATGCGGGCGAGGTGGGCGAGGCGAGGTGAAGCGGGGGTTCGCCGCCCAGGAAGTCGCCCGCGGGCGAGCGCGGGCGGGCTCCCAGGCGGGGCCGGGTCACGCCGACCCACGTTGAGCGTGCTCCGCGCCGCACCCTGACCGCGCCTGCGTCGCCCGCGGCCCTGCGACACGAGCGGAAGCGGCTGGAAGACAGAAGGCCAGCAAGGTTTTGATGGAGAAGCTTCCAGCCTGTGTTGAGTGTTTTACAATATACGTGTTTTTAAAATTTGCGAGGGAGAATTCTTAACTGAGCATATGTGAAGGTGGTTTCAATCAAAGAATTAATGATCTTCAAACTAATTTTTTCCGTGAATCCAATATATATATATATATATATATATATATATATATATATATATATATATATATATATATTTGTATTTTGATTCATACCGGCTGCAATTACTTTATTGGTATGTTACTGGGCTTCTTCCGATTAATTCTAAAGGATGTCGAAGCAATGCTTAAAAAAACGCGAACCGCGTGTGATCGTATCCTAGTATTCTCTCCTCATATCCATTCCTGAGGTCCTCCATCCTCGCACCGTTTGCCCCTCTTTGGTATGGAATACATCCAACAACCTTGGAGATCTGGGATGCAGCCGACGAACTGCGAAATCGAGACCCCAGCTGTTTCGTAATGAATGGACCGAAGTAATAAGACACTTTCTAAATTCACTAAAGTAAAATCAGAACATATTGAAGAGCTAGTTTTGTATTTATCGTATACAAAAATAGTTGGATATGATTAATGTTTTATTGTATCTCCTTTGTATGTGTTCCTGTTGTGTTGTGAGTCGTTTTTTTTTTGGCAATTAGTTTATTTCAGTCTTGAATTTTCGAAAGGTCGCATACTGGACCGCTACTACACCCTTGGGAAATCACTGGTTCGAAGGGTTCAGTAACTGTGCAATGAGTCACAGAAATTTAAAATGCTTTTCGACTGAATTTTTTTAAATTGCTTTCGAATGACCGTGTATAGGGTTCACATAAGGCCTCAGAAGGGATATTTAATGAATACTAGAAACGTTTGCAAATGGAGCTTAGGTAATTCTAATTGCAGTGAATCGTGGGACATTCCCTTTTTCATGAACTTAAATGGGCAGAAATGAAATTAGTTGACAGGTGTTCCTTCTTAGACTTTATGAATTATTCTCGAAAGTATCGGGTGCATTAATGTATCTTTTTTAAATTGTTATAAACATATCGGAGTTATATGTATTTTGCTTGTGACGTTCCTCTGAGTGTTAGGTTGCCCCAAATGCACAAATATTCGGCAGATACATGAAATATTCTTGATTATATCAAAGCGTGACCTGCCCAACATATGTGTCTTAGAAGATGGCTAAAAATCAGGAGAAAAGAACATGTAACTCCATTACATGTATTTTTTCACCGAAAGTTCATTGCCAGAAAGTTATCATTTTCGACCTCTCAAAAATCTCTAGAAGTTTGTAACATTTGTTCTGAGGCACTTTATATATGCACAATTGACCAGACTCTGAAAAACCTGTAACTGATAAGTACAATACTAATTGTTTTGTATAATTAACGATGGTGAAATGAAAGTCTATGGTAGATGCATTTCAATGCTTCTATTCGTGTAAGAATATTCCCTCACAATCAATGGTTAAATTAGATGCCCGTAATTTTTTTTTTACATCAACCTCTTAATTATTGTAATCTTCCCTTTTGTCAAGAATTTACTTCAGATTGTCATGTTGCTGTGGAACCGAAAGTATTTTTTCCTATAGTTACCTTCAACATTTTTGCGGCTGCTCTTGGAATTCGATCAGTGATGTTACAAAACGTTGTATGTATGTATGTACTTTGGCACAACAGCTTTTTACGAGCTAAGGCCTGCCAGCGGCGTTCCGGCCTTGCGACCATGGGTTGAGGGGTACGTGCGGTTAGCACATAGCGGTCCCTGCGCAGTATGTCTGGTCTTCTCAAACCTGAGAAGTGAGTTTTGTCATCATCACACAGCAGCCGATACTGGGACATTGCAAGGAATGCGCACAGTTAATTTTTCCCTTACCGGGAATCGAACCCGGGAATGCGCCTTGAAAAGCGAGCATTGTAACCAACGAGCCACCGAGAGCTACACATGCCGTTGTATTAGACCGCAATAAAGGAACGTTTCTGTAGAATGTGTCTTCAATGAAAGGCTTTCATACGAGTATGATTACGTTGCAGCGCCGCTCTGTATCTATCCCTCTTTCCAAGTTTTACACATTGCCTTCTCCTCAGGATTCATTCATTTCCCTTCATTTCATTTCTCTTGTTCTTGCTACAGAACATGATGTAAAGGTGGGTCCACACCTTCGCCATTAGCAATTCGCGAATGACTACTCGCCCAGTCCCGAGTAGCTGATGTGCTCGGCGGATGTTCGTTTTCTTTGTTGTGACCGAAAATCCGATACGCTCCGGATAGGGCGAGCATGAATGTTTGACACTGCGCATCCCGTGAAGTGGGGGCGTAGCCACCTGCCCGCACTAAGCGGCCGCTCGCTACTCGCGGAATGCAATATGTGAAGCAGCCTTAACTCTTTCCAGCACAGTGCAGGTGGAACAAAATTGGTACCACTGCGCGTGATGCATTGGCCGCACGGAGGTACAAAATTTGAACCATCATTTCTTCTTCTTCGCTTGTGTTTTTGCGTCGTAGGATAACTTATGAACCACTGCTTAAGGTTGCAGAAAATAGTTTCCAGAAGCACCGGAAGATATAGACATGATAAATGCCGGCAGAGCACCAGAGAAGAATTTTCTAGAAAACCTACAAGACATTTCCTTGTCAGCTGTTGGTATGAGCCGAGGTCCAAGCTGTGCAAGTAGTGCAAAAAAATTTCTGATGGTCACGTGCTTGAAAGAGTTAAGGGAAAGACCTCGTAGCGCGGTGGAGACTGTGACTAGAAGCGCATTCGTGCGGGTGTGTTCCTGTCGCCGCGCCGCTCCCGACCTGTCCCTCCGCCGCCCCCGCCGGCGCGGCGCGGGCGCGATCTGGCTGCCGTGTCGCCGCGTCGGCGCGCGACCGCGCGCTTCCCAGAGAAACGTGACGACGTCGTTGCTTAGCTCGGTGCCGCGGTGACGATGGCCGGGATATGGGCGATGGCAGCGGCAGTTGGAAATGGAAACCACGGCTAGGAGGGTGGAGATATAGTTTACAGCTCGGTTATTGAGATGAGAACAATCGTGGTCAGACAACAATCAATATAGTTTCCATGCATTCAATTTGAACCCAGTATTTTGAACTCACATTTTGTATGACATACGTTATGTGCAGTATGTGATTTGTAAATGTTTTTTTTATGATTCGCACAAAAGGGAAAATACGCGTGCATGGAGCGGTATGTAAACTCGATAAATACACCCATAACTAGTAGAAATTTCGACTGAGTAATTTGATCGTTAGCGACATGTATTATACCTATACTGAGTGAAATAATATGAGGAACTTCTCCTGAAATAAGGTCGAAAGGAACCCTACTTATCATATAATTTAGAATGTTATAATATTTCAATAATATATTATTCCACAAAAGAGATATTCTTGGGCTGACGTTAATACGAGATACATAGACACTGAGAAGATTATTGACACATTTAAACATTTAGAATTAAATAAAAAAATATTTCTATGTGAACCTTAATAAGAAAACTGCAGTTTTCTGTACAAACTTGTGAATGTAAGTATCCGTAGAAGCTGCAACAACGATTTAGAATTTCCTAGCAGTAGTCCCCTCTCAACTCCCAGGGACGTGAGTTACCGCGCGCAACATCCCCCGTGCAGCAGCGGCGCCGGCGCGGCGGCGGCAGAGGCCGCCCCCTGGAGCTTTACAGTGTCTGCGCCTCCCGCCGCCGCCCGCCCGTGCCACTGCTCGTGACAGTGCTCGCCCCCCAGTGGCAAACGGACTCGTGATTATGGAAATAACAGACATGTTCCGCACATTAATATTTATTTCAAATATGCATTTAAATTGACTCGCAAAGTATTTATTCTTCGCGTGCATGTCGCTTGTCATCGTATTTTTTTGGGTTTCCTTCTATGTATTCAAATTCCGCTTTATTGCAGGAATCCGCGCGAGCTAACGATAAATCTGCGAAGTCCGAAGCGGTTCATATATCAAAGATTTCCTGTCGATACGAGTTTCATGCTTCTGCGAGAAATGTGCGATATTCATGCCGCGAGTCGGCAAAGGGATGTAGCCGGCGATTGGGGGCGGGGGGGGGGGGTGAGGACGGAACGGTAGAACGTTTCTGAATGAATGATACCGGTGATATTGTCTTCGGAAATTGAATAACGTTTCGCTTCAAAAGGTAGTTTCATGCTAGACTTGGTCTGGGTGTTACCTACATTACGGTAACAACACAGACTAATATTTAAAACGTTTAATGTACTAAACTGTTACATTCTCCGTACATTTTCCGGAGAATGGATATTCTATCGAGTATGATACACAATACACATGGCATTTTATTTAATTGTTAGCCGATTTTAGAACTCGCTAGTAACTCCATGGTAATGTTCACTTTTAAAACCACAAAATCATTACCTTATATTTTGAAATTAATTTGTGCTGAAGTGTACTGCCCAGCTACTTCTATCTACGTAAGAAATTTTACAGTTAATCTACATTGGTTTGTGAGTAATAATTTGTTGGTCTTATTCCTGAGAAAATTATCTACTAACTTAGCATGCTTTTCTTATTTATATAATTTTCATTTTCTAAATGAAGGGTCGACAATAGATAGCCATAGCCCACACCGAGTACATTCTGAGAAATACGAAGATAAACGTTTCAATCCGATGACCTTCTGCACAGAGTAAATGGCAAATAATTTCATGGCATCGTTACATCAGCATCGAAATTATTACATAATCCTTACGGGTAGTTTGTTAGTACGATCTTAATTTGGATAAAAATGTTGCTTAGGACTATCTGAAGATGAACCATTAATAATTTGTATGTAATCACTTACGTTGAATCACTTTACGTTCCTAGCCATAACAGTGGCGCTAAATATTCGTTTGGTAAAGAATTCACAAAATGTATTTCGTTCGCATTCAAATTCCGTCAGACCGTCCTTTCACTGACTCGATATCGTGTGCTCTGGCATGGCACTGCAGGCCTCAGGCAGCTTCTCGACCTTGCGCGGAGGCGGCAAGGAATCTAGCCGCATAACACCGGGACAGACGGCGGCATTGAAGAAATGGCGGCGAGACGAACAAGAATTCAGCTAGTAGCGTCGAAGTGTTCTGTAGAGTATATTGGTAATAGAGATCCATATATGTTACGGTAAAACTCGCTTTTTGATTCCTGTTCCTCATGTCAAGCACTGTCACACGAGATCTAAAATAACGTCACATTTTGTTTATATCCTAAATCTTAGATTCCAAATTAGGAATGCAATGAAAATTATACATTTTAATACTTCGATGAAAGTCTCATTGCTTAAGAACGTTCTTTAGTCCGCAGTCAGTATCTTTAGTTCCCGTGAACAGAAGCGGGATATTGTTTGTTGCAGCAGAAAGTACACAAGTACGTCACCGTACTGTACTTCACGGAAAATTACGTTAATCAAGGATTGATAGTGGGTCAAATAAGTGCTGCAAAAATATGTACGACTGTAATGTAGCCATTGATATCAAAATACATTCACGGGAATAGAGCCCAAGCCCAAAGCAAAAGCAGTGGCCTTGTTGGGTTAGTTCTATGGTTATTGAAGTGGTGGGAGAAAAAAATAAGGATGTTCAGTTCAGAAGACCCATTCCAAAATGTGTGGGCGCATGCGTACGGGCAAATGAAAGGTCTGGATTAGAATCGGGGGTAGAGTAAGAGAGAAGAGCATATGTTGAGTTGAATCCAAGTGCTGTGATGAAGGCGAAGACGGGAGGGAAGTCTAGCAGGGGCACTGCAATTCTCCCGTTATCGAGAAGCCCGCACCCGAGAACAGAGCGCGTTGATAAAAGCACACTCAAAGACAACAGAGTGGACTGCAATAGGCCCTTGGGCAGGCGAGACTAGACGACCAAGTAGAGAACCCCTACGGCTGCAGCGCAGGCCAGTGGCACGGGAGGGGACGGCTGCGAAAACGTAGAAGCGAACAGCAACACGGACGGTGGCGGGGGCGGGGGCGGAGTCGAGACGGGCGAGGCGAGGCGAGCAAGAGCGGTAGCGGGCCTGTGGCGCGGGCGGGGGCGGCCCGCGCCGTGTTTTGCGGCGGTGGCTCGTGCTGGAATTTCGCGCCGACCGTCGCGTCGTGCGATACTGCCCGTCTCGCGCCACTCGTCCCTGCAAAAAGGGCCTATGCGCCCGCTGCCGCGCAGCGCCGGCCGCTACCCTCGCCTCCACTGTATCTGAGGCGCTGCCTCCGCCCACGCCAGCCCTCTTGAGGCCTGTGCCGCCGCCGTTGCGGTCTGGCGTGTCCACGCGTGCGCGGAAGGCAAGGACGCCGTGAAAGTGGAGAACAAGGAAGTTTGCTTTTTGCAGGAAAGTGACCGCGACGCATTTTAGTTCAAAAGTTGTGTTTCACCCATCTCTTCGATGGTCGATGCGAGTCCCAATGTTGCTACCTTGTAATTATACCTCACGTTTTGTGTTTGGGGTCTTTTGTTCTTTATTAAGTTTATCGGAAGTGTAATCTTGTGATTACATCCAATTACTGCCGATGAACTACTCTCTATGCCATATCTGTTACATGTTGTAGAGAAACATGTATTTCTCCTATGTTAGTATTTTTCTTTTGCCGTAGCTCTCCTTTAAATTTTTTATAGATGTCTTTGAGTATTTCATGCAACTGAGATCGCACTGGAAGAGAAAATCTCTTGCTTTTGAAGTTATTTCTCTTTACACGCGACTCCACTTGGTGTCGTTTAACTATCAAACAGAGCTTGTTAAAGGAAAACGGTTTACTTTACTTGTATGTGAATGAGCTTTAGTAGCATAGGATGTTTGCTAGTTGTCAACGTTGTCAACTAAGTTAGAAGAAAATATTACTTTGTGCACCGTCGAAAAGACGAACTGGAATTGAGTTCGTAATGCAGTATTTTCTGTACCATGACTTCAAAGGCTTGCTTTCAGTTATGTCATTCTGTTTGTAGTAAACAGAAAGATGTAATTATTGTCTTTTGAACGTTCAGTACTCGGTATCATTATTTTTGAAAACGTGTATGTTTCAATGTTTGTAAGACCTCTTTACATATCTGTAAGTACATCAAATTTCAGTCTTTTCATATTAGATCTAATAAGACGATATAGCATTAAATATCCTTATTAACTTTATAGTTACTTTTTACCTTTTCACGTAATAAGTATTAATGAAGTATAGTTGTGGACTAACGATAAAGAAAATTTCAGATAGCTTCAACTCTCCACGAGCAGAATTCCTTGTGAAAAAAGGTAAAATGTAGAAGTAGGCATTTGGTGAAAAATAGCTCCATTTCTGCTCGGATGCCAAACTCAAGAACGTATAATACGCGGATTATATTAAATGGAAAATTCTTTGATAATTTTATTTTGTGTGGTGGGAACTATTTTTACTCGTTCAAAAATCCATCAGTCTTCAGGGTTTGCATTACGTGACTACTGATCTTAACTCTATTCTGTTGAGAACAGCATTCGTACTAGTACTGTTTCCTTTAATCGAATTTAATTTTAAATAGTTCCACTAATCAATTGCGCTATCCCCTTCCTGGAATATTATGGACATTACTCCATAGTCACGCGCTTTCGAGGAAGAACGTCAATGTTGATCGATTTCCGTGCCACTGTCACATTTTAAAGCGAAGCAACCGCGTTCCTCCCTAACATGCGACAAAGGCCCCGCATTAAAGTTGACAGACGAGGTGAGGGGCCCAGCCGTCGCTGCGGGTGGCGCTGGCGGGTGGCGGCGGTGCGACGCCGCAGGCCGCAGGGCGCTGCGGGTTGCGCCTAATTACCATGGCGTCGAGCCTCCGAATCGACAGGCGCTTGCTTCTCAACCGAACCTGCTGTAAGCATGTTCAGCTCAGCTGGTTGTGTTGATTTCCATCGCCGCACTCGTTTCTGGCTTTGGGTATTCTCTCTCCAAATGACACGTCCCTACTTGAATGAAAAAATTTGAAATGTGGTGTAGAAGCTTTTTGGGGATTTTCTTGACTTGACTTTTTTTATACAGTACCCAAGAGGTGTGTTCCAATATCGAACTATACTGATGTCTTCGTGCTAATCAAACGAACCCCTTACCCCACGGCCGAGAGGCTGGATCACCGCTGGTCGCCGAAGGCCCGTAGCGGGCTGTCGAGCCATAGGACAGGACATTAGCGGCTATTTTGGTAGCCCATTTTACCTTCTGTTTGATATTGTGCCTCTTAATATCGAAGCCATACTTTTACGAGTTAAAGTATTAATTGATGCTAGAAAATATTCTGAGGCAAATCCAATATGCATCATTAAATGTTATTGCTAATTCCGGATGTATAACTTAATGTTTTTCAAAATTCTTCTGCCTCGTTTCCATAATGAATTTATGTCCACGTCGATTATCCAAAACGTTATGTCCACATGCCATTTCACAAGTCTTCTTTCTGCACCCGAATTCCCCGTGCCTCCCCCTCCTCCCGACCCGCAGCGCGCGCTGCCGCGTTTCCACATCGCCCCTCAGCCCCCTTTCCCCGCGACTCCATGCACTTCCGGCGCTCCCGCTCAGCTCGCCGCAAGCGCCCACCGCCCCGCCCCGCCCCGCCGCTCCCCGCGAGCGGCTCTAAACTTTTGTTTGGTTTAGCGGCGGGGCGTGCTGGGGCGGAGGCGGGGGCGGAGGGCGGGCGAGGGCGGAGGCGCGGGGCTCGAACAAGTGCTCGCAGCTAACTGCCGCTAATTGATTGCAGCCGCGCGCGCGGCGGCGGCGCGCGTTCGCCGCCTCCCACTCCGTCCGCCCCCACGCTCCGCCTCGCCGCCGCCACTCGAATGATTGATTACCCCTGCAACTTACCGAGCGGCGAGGTGAGCCGAATTAGTCATTACGCTCTTCTGTCATTAACGGGGCCCTTTGTATGGCCGCCGGCGGAAGCGCCGCCGCCGAGCGCGCGGGCAGGACGGGCCGGCCCTCTTGCTCATTGTGAAGCGCTGCGCTCGCGGCCTGCACTCATTACGCGGTGCAGCGCAGAGCGTCGCCCGGGGGCGTCGCGGCCGCCGCCCTGCGCGTGGCGACGCCTCGCATCCGCCAGCACCTGGCCGAAGGAGCGCTGCGAGTGGACGCTGGAATCCAAACTTCTTTGGAGATGGGAAGTGCAACTGTGAGAGATAATTATGATTATGGAGGGTAAACAACTGTTGAAGGAAAGGAATGGTTGGAGAAGAGTGTTTTCGACTGCTGGGGACTCCAAAAACAGTCACATATTCATGATCAAGAGGTAAAGAACAGAGATAATTTAATGAAAAATGACCGACGAGATATTGAGTAATAGTACGCAAGAATACAGAAAGAATAAGTAAAGAAGCAAATGCATGCGTAAGGTCGGTAAAAGGTGGTAAATGGCAAGTGAAAATGGTTTATTATCCTCTACACCACAAGGAGTAGGTGAAATACTAAGATGTGCAGTAGCTATTAGCTGGGCGTCGCTCGGCGGCAGGAGAAATTACTTCGAGAGGGGAGTGCGGGGCGGTTGAACGTTGAACAGCCATCGGCTGCGAAGCGCATGGCGCGGGGGCAATGCGAATGACGTAACTTTCTTTTTTCCGTCCTTCGCGTGGGACAGTGTGTGCAAACATGCAAGAAGGCGGGAATAGATTTCGAAAGCAAAATAATAGGTTTAATGTTTTTAAGACGATGCATAATGATATTGAACTTCTTGTAAATCCTTTTGCTGTGGACAAACACATGTGAATTTCACAAATTTCACAATTCACAAAGCCGTGTGAAGTTTCATGTTTGCAGACTGTCACAGACATAGGAAGATTTTAGTAATATCTATATGGAAACACTTGTTTGCTATTTACAGAAATTTCGAAAATGTTTGTGGTAGGGAAATATGTATTTCTTGAATTTGTAATATAATTCGTAAAACATATTATGAAGGGTTTATATTAACAACGTACGAAGTAACGCCAATTGAAAAATTGTTGAATCATAATAATTGTACAAGTGTACTTTATTTGGCTTTTTACTGTCTCATCCTGCCTTAGGATATTTTTTTAGATGAACAATGCTTGAATGAATATAAAACATGTATTTATTTTGTTTACAAGTAACTTAAATCAATATTAAACCGTCTGTACAATTAAGAAAACGACTCTGTGAAGTAACAAGTCTGTTGCGCCCAATTTGCAGCTCATTGACAACTCCTCATCGGGCCCGCGATAGAAGACGTGTGTGTCAAACTGTTTTGAAGGTCACTTATTTGCCCTTTTGCCAAAAGGCGCTGTACACCTTCCCTCCCAACCACATCGACCCCTCCCCGCCATGACTCCCGTCGCAGCTCGGAACGGAGGTCCGAGGGAGCATGGGTGCCCGCGTTCCTGTGAAGCCATCTGGGCAGGCCCGGTCTACACCATATGGCTTCTCAGACCATAACGAAACTTTATTCTAGGGAATAATGAAAACGAACACTTAGTGACTGCGAAGAATTCCGTTCCTGTCCGCAGGGCGAGCGCAGGGAGTCTTCGCCACCGGGTACTTGCTGAGCGGGGGCGGCACGGGCGGCTATGCAGAGAGCTCCGCGCATTAGCAAACGCCCTGCGTGTACCCAACACATCGCCCCTCCGCGCCCCGCCCCTCCGCGCCCCGCCCCGCCGCGCGCTTTCCCGTCTTGGCGTTTTATTTTGACGCCGCCGTCTAGAAGCGAGCGTGGGTTTGAAGAGAGCGGATTGGCGTCGCCGCGGGCCCGGCCGAGGCCATTAAGGACTGACGGTGCGTCCCGTATGTTTGTTCGGGATTCGCCTCACGCGGGCGCGCTAACAAAGGGTGAAAAGGAAGTCGACTTAGCTAATCAGTCGGGAATTGTTATTTTGGGGAGGGGGTTCAGAATGATTGATCGATGTTGCGTGCGGGGTTTATTTTGTGAATGCACCTTAGCGATTGACGTGATTGATGGGCATTAACGGGCGAACAACATGAGACCTTCGTCAGCAGGTTGCGAAACGTTTGTTTTTGGAAATCGTTGCAGTTTTTAGGGGAAAACGAACAAACTTCATTGTTTTAAATATTTCTGCGATTTTTGGTAATATTAAAGCATAGAACGTAATAAAAATATAATAATACTAAACTTCATACTTATTCCTGTTTTCATCTGAAAGATTTTTTTAAATCAAAATGGTCCTCCATTACAGTATGTTCTTCTGCGTTTCAACATTAAAGTATATTCTTGTAGCTTCAGATGTGATAATTCTGGATGTTTTGTAATGTAAAAAGAGATTTTGTATTTGAGTTTGAGATTTACGCTTGCGAGTCTGAATAAATTTCAAGAAGAAGATGTAGAAGTGAAAGGAATTACTGAATTGGGTTTGAATACTATATACTAAACTATTTATTTTGTCCTCGCGAATATCTGTAGGAATAGTTAAATGTAGTTTATTTCTCAACTCTTTATTCACAATAGGGGAAAAATGAGGTTACCATCGAAGAGTATCTTGAATACAATTGAAGCAGCCAAGGCTATAAGCGATAATGTCGGCGACTAGTTTCGAAAGATCAGGTCATTTTTTTTAAATAGTTTCTAACAGCCATTTTTGAACTAATGCCTAATAAAAAGTTCTGAAATGGATTGTGATATCTTACGACGAAAGGAGAGAACTATAAAACTGTAAAGCGTGTGTCATAAAAAGCTCTGTAAGAATGGAAGTTACAATAAAGATACTCGAAAAATCGTACTTTGTAGGTTTTGTGAATTCTTAAAGGAGTTCCAAGGAAGGAAGGAAGGTTAACGTTGATTTAGTTGTTATAATTCCTTGAACATTTAGGCGATGTCAGATTGAACGTATTGATAACATAATCAAACCATATTAAGTAAATAATAAAGAAATAAGTAATGTGGCGTTATTTTCAAATAGAAAACTGATAAAAATAAATCTGTGTTAACATGGCAAAATGACACTTTTAAAAAATTGTCCATCATAGCAATTCTAAAATTGAAGATGTCATGAAAAATGACTCTGAGACTTTTGTCTCATTGCAGTTTTCCACCATTGTTTTTTTCATAAACTGCGATATATATATATATATATATATATATATATATATATATATATATATATATATATATATATATATATATTGCCTCCCTCTAAACATCAACTTATGGTATTTAGTGATTTGTGTCATGGCAATGTGAATTTACGTCATTTTGCCATCTAAGCCCCAAAGTCATCTAATTATAATATTCGAACAATATATTCTCCACTTTGCCACTTCGCTCAACCACTGCGATGTTGAAGCACGACCCGATGTGCACGTATCGCTCTCGACTTTCAGCTGCACCGCGCACTTAGGCCCCTCTTGCCCGGCGGGCAGATGGGCGCGCATGCGCTGCTCGCCGCGCCGTCCACCGTGCACGAGTGCGCCTTGTGGGAGCCGAGCCCTGAATGGCCACGGAAACAGTAAATAACATATAGGCCGTTGAACCCTAGCAGCAGCGGCCAGCGACGGCGGCGGCGGCGGCGGCGGCGGCGGCGGCGGCGGCGGCGGCGGCGGCGGCGGCGGCGGCGGCGAGGGCATTGAAGGCGGTGGGGGCGGCGGAGGTGGCGACGGCGGCGGGGACGGACCCCAAACCGCCGATACAAGGCAAAAACGCCGGTGGCGGCGGCAGGGGCCGGCGCCCCGCCAACGGACCTGCGGCGGCATTGCCTTTGACCTTGCCGTGTTTTTGTGCGGCCGCGGCCGGGCGGGCGTCGCTCCCGGTCGAGGCGTCCCCCGCGGGCTCCGCGCGCCCCGCCCCGCCCCGCCCCGCTCCGCCCCGCCCCGCCCCGCCTCGCCTCGGGCGACTCCTCCTCCGCCGGCGGACCGAGTTGGCGGGAATGTGATGCTGCCCGCTGACGATGGAAATTGGAATTTCTAATTGTTTGGAAACTTCTCGAGGATGAGTTTTGCTGCTTGGGGTCTACTGGCCTGCGGCTCTCTTCTTCTATTTTTGTAGCCGGAAACAACTTTCGTTGTTTATGCTGCGCTGCGGTAGCGACAAGTCACATGGGAGCGAATATGGTTATTATTCAATATAAATTACAACATGCCAATTATTTTTCTGAATCTTTCCATTTTCTTCGCAGTTTTTCATAATTATGTCTCTGGATAAAGTTTCTTCTTTTTTAATGCTTTTTTTATGACGGCGTAAAAGTTAAGATTATTATTTCAGGTAATCTGTTGTTGAAAATATTGTGTTTACCGACCCAAAGTATTATTCACATTTTCCTTTTAAAACACATTTTCGTGATCGTATGTGTACATACATGGAGCAAAGAGTCTCTACAATGTACATTAGTACTTTAGTAGTACATTAGTAAATATACTAATTTCTTTAAAAGTTTAAAGTAAAGAAACAAATGCTAGTACTTTCTTCGTTATAATTATTTTCATTGTTCCGCTCGAGTATTATTTAATTGTTTTTCACACTTTTTCTATTTATAGAAAAATATTCGCCATTAGTTTCAATAATTAGTTCTGTATTTCAGGAGGTCCATTATTCACTATTGTCATTTCTCAAGCATGATTAGGAAATTCGAGAGTAATAAAATCTATGAAAATTAAGAAAGTTACAGGTCTTCGGTGTGTTCTTTTAAATGTTGTTAGCAATGTATGCGCTATTCTAGTAAAAAATGTGTTGTTGCTAGTTTGGAGATATGATTAATTATAAACCGAAGAAAAAACTAGAATATATACGTGAGCTGTGAGAAATGGAAAAAAACTAGTGAATATAAAATATTTCGTCATTGTGAGAAAAATGTAATACTATTCTTCTACTATAATTGTGGATGTTACTTTTTGTGTGAAATTCACCACTCAAGAAAGTATTATTGTTATTTCATGGAACAGGTATTTTTGTTTTTATCACGTTTTTGTCCCTTACATTTATTATTTCAGCGAATCAAATTATTGGAACATGTTTTTTCTGCATTTGACTACATTCCTCACGTACGCAGGAGATCCATTATTTCTAGTCACCTCCTTTGATTAGTGTCCGATTTCCCAAACAATTCAAATTACATCTTACCACCGTCAGACGTGTCATCACCTTGCGTTGCCGCTTCATTGATCTTGGTTATACCCACCAATCTTCAAAACACTTTTGAAAGAACTGTAGGGCCTCTTTCGAAGATTCCTGGAGCCCTAATAACCCTTGTATTACTTCGTTCACAGAACGGTTGACCGCATCACGAAAGGCCTAATGGGCAAGGACTCTAAAGAGAAATAACGTAATGAGGGTTGCCCACTTTATAAATGGGCAATACCAATTTCTTTTGATTAACAAAAACCAAATGAAATATATCTTAAAGTGTATATTGATTATTTTCGAATATCGTTTCCAAAAATATATAGCATATGTATTTAACCCATTTGTTTCTAACGGATATGCATTCAGAGCTTGGTTTTGGTGGTGCGCGCGAGCGGTATGCATCTATTAAGAGACTGTGATATCGAAACGAAAATCTGAAATGCACAGCTTCCTACAGATTGTTGATCACCAGGTAAAAAAGTAGTTTCCGCGTGTTTCATTCTAAGCTACTGCAATGAATTCGAACTTTATTTTCAAATTATTTTGTGGAATTGCTTTCCTCAGCTCCAAAATATCTTTTCTGAGAAGAACGAATGATGCACATGTCCATGACATATTCGTATTATATTTGGCATCAAAGGAATGCATGTTAGAGCGCGATAGAGCTTCCTCTATCGCGCTGCTCTCATCAAACTCGGGAGCAGATTCAATCCGTACATTTCCAGGAAACATTTCGACCTCCCACGGTGTTCTATCGTGTCTGCGATGCGCAGCGCCTGTGAAGTCTACCACCCGCGCGACGCGGCAGTCTGCTGTGTTGCGTGCCTAACAGGTGCCGAGCACACCGGCAGAAGATGCGGCGGCGTACACTGGTCTCAATTGCCGAAAACCTGGCCAAAATGTGACGGTTTTGGCTTGATTTGCTTGCAAATTTGTGTGCAAAAGTTTTAGTGTTCGCTGATTGAAAATATGAAATTAAATTTTTGACAATTAAAAGGGTGGATTGAATATGACGATCCCAAACTGTTCTAAAATTGGTTGATTCTCGCGAATATTCATACACAGGGATTTGGAGGGTTCAGAATAATAATTTGAGTGTGCAAGTACAAGATAGTAGACCAACTTTACAAAAAGTGTTTTGATTGACTTAAAAATGTGTATACAGATATTTTTGGGGTACATTTAAATAAATTTGCATATGAATCAAAGTACTTTTAGCAATTTTGGACAACCATGTCGGAACCGCCATTTTGTTTTTTTGAAAAATATAATTTCATGTTTGAAATCAGCAACTTCAAGAATCTCGATATACAACTTTCATGCAAATTCAAGCTATTTTAGCAATTATGGCCCGTCCTATTGGATTCGCCATTTTATTGTTCAAAAATGTAATTTAATAACATTAATCAGCAACCTCAAGAATCCTAGTATACAAATTTACATGAGAATTAATACGTTTGCAGCAATTTTGGTTCGCTATATTAGATTCACCATTTTTTTTACGAAAATTTAATTGTTTCTTAATTCTTAATTAGCAGTCTCTAAAATCAATGCTCACAAATTTTCAAGCAAATCAACCGAAACCTTCACATTTTGATCAGGTTTTGGACAATTTGGACCAGTGTGAACTGTTAAAAACATTCTAAATCATTTTGAAAATATTTAATCGCGTGCAAATCAAATGTTTGCTTTGTGATCCCCCAATTCAGTAATAAATTTAATATTTTTATTAGTGTATCACAAAGCATGTAGTATGCTAATAAAATGTTTATGGGGTTGATAAATGGGACAAAGATTAATAAAATATGAGTACATTATTCTATTCTTAAAACGAAACACATAAAAAAATATTTTTAAATTCTTTACAGATTTTTTTAGCTCCTTGATTTCATTTTTCTTTGCTTTTTCACACGAATAGAAAACGTGTGTAGTGCTGCAGTAGGATATAGTATATTTTTGATTAGGCAGCTAAACAAATAACTTTCTCAGGAGATCATAGGCGAAAAAATATTGTAGTATTATCATTTTAACATTTTCATAATTTCCGAATTTTCCGAAATTCCGAATTTTTTTACAGTTTTCAGTTCAATTTTATTATTATTATTATTATTATTATTATTATTATTATTATTATTATTATTATTATTATTATACAGCTTACAATATTAATACAAATGACATATACATGAAGAAATGACACGTAAATATTTTCTACATTCATGATTTTCCAAAAATTAAAGTGATCATTTACCACACCTTCATTCCCTATGAGTTCTAACATTGTGAAAATTACACGTACCAGAACAATATAAAGACGTTACGTTCGCCTAACTTCATCCTTGTACTATGACATGGGCTGAGATGTGGCAACGCTCTCTACCTTTGAATAAGTCAGCAGAGACCCCTTTACAAGTTTTCATTGTACCGTAGAAAGAATATTGAACTTAATTTGTAGACTTTTGGCCAGGTTTTCGGCATATGAGACCAGTGTGCGCTGGTGTGTACGTTCGCGTCTGCGTTGATTTCGGAGAAGGTCTGGGAGGAGGGTGGCGCAGCAGAGAACCTTTGAGGGCACGCGTCGCCGCGTCGCGTGTATTCCCGCGCGGCGCTCGGCTTTCACCCCTTTGCGTTGGCCGCCCTTCGGGCGAACGCCGGCCCTTCGTTGTCACCCGATGCTCGCCGCGCGCTGCGCCGCGCCCTATCGGGCCCTCTTCCTCGCAAGCGCCGCCGCGGCCGGCCAAGTAGAGCTCATGCGCTTAGGCTGCTCCCAGAGACGGAAATCGCTGGAATTTGCACCCTCCCCTTGTGTTGGGAATAGACAACTAGTTGTCGAAACACTACCTCGTACAACATTGATCTAGGAGGATATTTATATCGTTTTTGTCCACTCTGTTAGCCGAGCTTCATGGATTCAAGCCCCAAAACGATATACGCCGTTTTGACCACTATAAAATTTTGTACATGCGTTTTTGTCGCTTTTCTCTGTCCTTTGCGCAAGTTCATGTAGCTATGTAACAATGTGAAAACTGTGTAAAGAATGTCAAATAAATAGCGTAAGAAGTTGCGATTTGTTTACCGCAGGACTCCCGAGCTTAAACCCGACAGTCTAGAACACCATCACAGACCGTAGTCCATGGCTAAGGTACATACATATGAGACTTGTACCAAAGTACAAAGTACACAATAAAATACAAATTCATTATTTTATGTAAATAAAAACAACTGAAAAATTCTTACAGTGAAAATTGTAAGTTATTGTATTAATGTTTATTCAAATTAAAACGCTCTTCACTCGGCCTTTGTTTTTGCCTTAGAATGGGAACATAGGACTGCATTGAGTACGTTTTCTCCGTCGAAGCTTCTAACTTTTCAAGTCTTGTCAGGTGAGAAATTTCCTTAGTATGCTAATGAGGCCTGTACCAATAAATGCCGCATCATCATAGCTCATCGTAAAAATGTAAATCGCGAAGAGCAACTGGTAACATTCGTAAAGCAATTGAGTAATTACAAGGTGTTTATGCAGATTATGCTGCAGAGCTATTTCGATGTATAAGTATACTGAATTATTATTGTTTTTACATCGAGTCAATTTCACGTATCAATAATATAGGACAAGCTTATATGAAAAATCGTACTTAGAAAGACATTTACTTTTCAAACAACAGCAGCTCTTTCTCTATTCACATCGAATAATGACAATAGAAGATGGAGATCATGTATTTTAAATGTACTGAAGGGTATTTAAATCTGTGGTGATGGTTCTTTAGAATTACGAAGCAATTTTTAAATCCGCGGATATGTCGGGTTCATATATTGGAAGAGTATTCTATTTACACTAGGTGTAACTTACCCAAGAGAGCCTTCTCAAGATTCCACATCGCGCGAACCGGCAATGTCCACTACCACGCCATTTCCACATTCAATGAATATTTCTCTCGCAACGGCGCCCGTGGGCGACCGCACACAGCCTATTTAAATATTAAGTGGATTTTCACGCCGCTTGCGTGCGTGTTGCCGTTCGGTATGAACAACTACGGCAACACGTGGCTACGAGCAACCCCTCCAACCAGCCATTCTCGCCGCTGTGTCATAAAATGTCAAAGTTTCACCGCAAAACAGGGGTTTTTCAGCCTTGGTTTTTCCACATAAAATCGCACATAAAAGACCAACATTTTCATATTTTTCATTCATATTTTTATTTATTTTCTAATATTTGCTATTTATTATCTGGATCAAATAAGTTAACACGCGTATTTTTTATTTTTTTCTAACTTTATTGTTTCCGGAAATATTGCATGATGAAATTTTCTAAAAATGACGCGCATCACTAACTTAAAAAATCACATATTTGAGTAGATTAATTATAGAAACTCCGTTCAAATTCCATTCCAAACTTAAATACATGTTTAAATTTTGAGATTCTGCAAAATATTTAATTTCCTACATTTTCAAGTTTTTTAAAAAAGATATAAATTTTGAAAATTGAATATTTTTGTAAACTCGATGAGCTAACATTATTTTTTTAAATATTAATATACGCATTAGGGTATTGTTGACCACTCCAGAAAAAAGCAAAGTGGGATCTCAGTAACTTTAAGAAATATTAATTTTTTACGAACCAGTATGCAGTACATTGCTGCAACAGATGCGTTTCTTGCATTACTGGCGATGGCTTTTTTTGGATAAAGCAGTAATTTAAGTACTTCATGAGGTAGGACAACTTAACGATTGTGTTTGGGTATTAAATGATGGATTCTTAACTCACGTTAAATCTTAAATCTTAACTCACGACTGATATTTTGAAATTTTCTGGTCTATCATTTATCAATTCAAATATTTGTACTCACTTACCTTAGAATTTCTGAACTTTCGACACAATGCACAGTTCTAATGCCTTAGCGAGTATACTTTCTGGTCTGGACAAAATTCCATTTTCTTCATCCAACATTTTAGCCACTTTTATCACGTGTTTGGTTACTGCGAAGTGTCGTTTAATTTTATTGTATCTCCAACTTTCAAATATTGTCAAAATTTGAATTTTCAATGTCTTGTGATCTGTTGAGTGAAGGGAATCGATACGTTTATTAATAATGTCATTCTTGTCTGATTTTTCAATTAACGGCGAAGGATCTTTAGTGTGAAAAAAAGTATCGGTGGTAGTACTTTGTACTGTCTGAAATTTCTCATGGGAATACCTTTTTGTTGCAATTTTCTTTTCTTCACGGGGGTATCTCCTATTGCAATTAAACTCTTGTTTATCTTCTCTACATTCATTTCGCAGATACTTGAACTATCTGATGAGCTTAAATTGTCATTTCCCCGATTTGCACTGTTTTCACCATATTCACTGGACTTTCCGCTACTTTCATTCATGCCACGGGAGCCAATGATCTCGACGCTCTTTTCACTAACAAGAAGCATTTTTGAAAGCCAACTCCCTTTTCTCGGACATGA
Organism: Teleogryllus occipitalis; assembly: GCA_011170035.1. Classification (NCBI taxonomy): domain Eukaryota; kingdom Metazoa; phylum Arthropoda; class Insecta; order Orthoptera; family Gryllidae; genus Teleogryllus; species Teleogryllus occipitalis. The sequence continues at coordinate 140,395 of BLKR01000500.1, read as the reverse complement.
ATCACAAATTCGCCAATCTAATGACTTCTCTAAATCAAGTTTCACTAGTAAATCGTGGTTTACGCGACTTTAAGATATTCTTTTCTTAAAATCATGATCAGAAAGATTAAATTGATTGAAACATTGTCGTATCTCATACGGTAATCGCCACTCATGTTGCACAGTATACACACGATTCATTGAACAAACTCTAGCACTGTTCTCTTTATAAGATGCGTATTGGGACTGATGTTCCAGAAAATTTTACTCAAATCCCTTGACAAGTGGTCTGTTGTATTTCACGCGCCAGATCAGGAGGGCACCCCATCCTTATGACGCAAAGGGACTGAGCAGTAAAATTCGTTTCGCTGACACGACGAAAAGCAGTAGTAGAATTAGTTTCGCTGTCACCCAGCCATTTTGGGGGCAGAGTGAACATCTTAAATACTAATAACTCTTAAAACCCTGATCAGACAGACGGTCATTCTTTTTATAGTTCTTCAGCACTTGGATCAAAGACCCCGAACTCAATTTGCTAGTGCATGGTACGCAGAGCGCTCCCTCATAGTTAAAATTGATTTTTTAGAACTGTATGTTTGGAGTGCCCACTTTTTTTCGTAGCGTATTTTATAAAAAATTGAACGATCAATACGCCTCTATTTTTTTTAAATTTTAGCTCATCGAGTTTACATAGAAATTTAAATTGTTTTGAAAAAATTAATTATTTTAAAAATGAAGTTTTAATTTTTTGAAAAATGAATTTACAGGAGAATAAAATTCACATTTCGAAGTATTAAATGGAATAAATAAGGAATTTTTATATTCAGTACTTTCAGAGCAACAATTGATCATATCTAGTGAAGTACGCGTAAATTCCAAAATTTAATATATCCATAACTAAATAATCAATTTTCAGACAAATAAAAAACACGGGTCTCTTTCTTTGATGTACAGATTTAAGAAAAACATTATCGCACATTAAAAAAAAGTCGTGTCAACTCTTGTGCAATTGACGTGGAATGTCTCCATGGTTCATCATAAAATATTGACAATAGATAATTTTTCTGAATGAAGGTCATTTCGACAATGACGCCCAAAATGTAAGTCCGCATGATTATGTTTCTAATACTCTTGATGCCAATACCCAGTACTAATGTACGCGTATATTATACTTTTCTTTACACAAAATACAAGGATTCGACTTTTTTCATCTTTGAGGGTCACATTCACGTTGTTGTGGATGCGTTACTGACTATTAGCTCTTTGCAGCTGCTCCTTTTGCCAGGCTCTCACTCATTTCTGCCGTTGTTATAATCTGGATACACTCATCACCCTTGATAATCGTGTAGCCATCCAAACCTCCATCTACATCGTATTATATTGTAAGTTGTATTCCATGGTGTACTTTATTCTCGTCACCTTAAAGTATGGACTAAAATGCAACTTATGAAAAATACTACTGTTGCATAAAATACATACTGAAAAGCTACATAGGGTATCCTGATTTCTTCCTTGTGTTGGCAACTGTTGTTGCCAACATTACCAGAATTACGTTATTGTATACTTCGTAGTAATACGAATAGTGACTTGTTAATGGTTCATGTTTGCATTTAAAAAATGATTCCGGAGATTGATCCGGATGATCCGGAGATTCCGCCAACATTTCAACAATGAACATGTACATTGTGATCGTTTGACATTATTTCGACTGACTTGCGCTGTTATTTCCGTAACTTTACATTTCTTTGCTTTATTTTAGTTATTTCGCATCTTGTAGTGTTTTTAGTCAAAATTCTTACATTACTTTCCTCAGCTACCGTTTAGTCTTTTGATCAGTTATTTAGATTTGGGTATTTTTGTTTAAGGTTCAATCTATTCATTTTTTATATTATACAATTAATTTATTACTTGCTGTTTCATTATACTAAGTTATTTTAAAGTTAGAAATGGCTCAACCCAGGCAATGTAGACCTTTTTTGGGGTAAAAATCAAATGAATAAAAAATTACCTTAAATGGAAATGAACATTGCTGGTTATGGAAAGAATTAATGGTTGAAGGGACCCGTGTCACTGACATCTTTGTTACATCATGGGTAGCAATATTATTGAAGGTAAATGAATTCCATTTGTGTTACCAGTTCTATATTTTAAACTTTTTATAAGAGAACTTTCCATAATTAGATATTCAGTATTGCTAATGATCATTAACAAAATTATAATAATAAATGTAATTATATTTTATAATGTTAGTGTGTGATCTCAGTTGCATATCACAACCAGTTGCAGTAACGTAAGCAGATGCAAAAAATAAAACAAAAACATCTCAGCTCACCTGACAAAGAAAGGATCGCGCGCGGTCCGTGGCCCGTTTGTTAGGGTACTGCTCCGGCATTCGCCTGGTGTTGATCGGAGAAACCACGGAAAACTACGGATCAGAGCAGCCGGCCGCTAGAATTCTCCTCCAGACAGCGACTGAAGCTGACCTAGCTGAAAAGTTAGTGTCAAAAATCCTGCCGCCGTCAGGAGTTAGGACCTCCCGGTCAGAGGCGCTGCAGTGACATCAGTTGATTCACTGAGCTACCGCTCCCGGTGTGCATAGTAATGTTACTTTAAAAACATTATTAAACGACCTTTTTATAAGGATGATATTTTTCTGTTGTTTATTTTACTAGCACTTTTACAAGTTGTGTTGACAAAATAATTTTGCAATCTCAATCACGACTTTGGGTTCCTGTGTCTACTTGTATTTTAAGCGAAGCAGAAAATACTACGTTGGAAAAACGCAGAAAGGGTGTGTGTGTGATGGATGGACAAACTGCCCATCCATCGTCAGTGTCCATACTCCCGTTTCTACACTAACTAGACTACACCTCCATCTCCGCCGCCGTCACCGCCCCCAGTGCAGGCGGAGCGGGCGCCTCGTCGCGCCGCCGCTGCAAATCATGCGCTCCACGGCAGGGTCGCAGCGGGGCAGCGCGGGCTCTACCCAGCGGCCGTGTTCGGCCCCCGCCCACGCACGGCCCCTCCGGATCAAACTGACACTCGTAAATCCCCGGCCATTGTTGCACCTCCCGCCCCCGCGGCCACGTGCGCCCTCTCCGGTTACCCTGTATCACTCTCCCGCCGCCGCCGCCGCCGCGATATCCGTTCGGCCCTCCGGAGCTGCTTCCCCTCTCCACTGCCCGGAGCCCCGCGAAGCCGCTACTCGCGCTTCCTCCCTCACGCACTCGCACTCGGGTGGGCGATGCTCCAGCTGTCGTCCTGTCGCATTCGGATCCGCCCCGCTATCTGATGCCTGTGGCTCCCCTCGCTCTCCCCTACACGAAAAGTTTCGGCGACTAGATGCCATTTCCTATAGGTCTAGAGTTATTTTTATACATACCTTTCCGGCTTCTTTTATGAAATATGAATTGAAGTTGTTGTTTTTTTTTTTTTTTCGTTTTCAGTAATGCCTAGCTATCATATCCTTCCTTTTGTCAAAATTTAATTTTTCTCTTTCTTATCATGGTTTAAAACAGGTCAAGAACATTCATTTATAACATTCACAGAACATATACATAATTTTATTTTATATCTAACTCTAGGACCGAATTTCAATTATTTGAATTTGAAAGAAACAAAGAAAACCGTATCATATGAAACTATCCGTCCGTTCTTTGTTGCTATTTAATTATTGTTGTTATTAAATATTCCTACATCTTTTGTTTCATCTTGCATTTTCACAACGTGAATGATATTCTACTTTCGCGTTTTCATGTTGTTTTTCTCAACATCTTTACTTCTTTATTGCAGTACAAAACGTGTTTCCATTCGTAATTAAGATTCACGGCGAATTTTCTGCGATTGTTGTTTTCTCTCTCGGGGACACAGTTCATTGTCACACTGTTCGATATCTTTTGTAATAGAATACTACAAATATTGATTGTGGTTATTCCGAGCTTGAGAGCGAGGTTATTCCCAAAATTATCCTATGTTCCTTTCCCCCTTCTCCTGTGTCTACACCCCGTGTCGCGCTGTCCCAGACCCGTGTCGAGGTGGAGTCCCAGTCATCGGCGTCGTGCCCGAACATCATCGCATCGATAAAGGCGGCCCGGTGATTACTCTCCCCGGGGTGGTCTAGGCGATGCGGTAACCCAGTGCACAACAGACATCCCGAGTTCGTGTCCCGGCAGTGGCAAACGAGAGGTCGCGCCTGTGGTTATCAAGCCGATCTGCCGGGGAGGGCCCGCCGCGGCGTGTGCACAGGTAGAGGACGAGGTGGGCGGTGGCGGTCAAGGCCTGCCCGTTAAGATACGCCCGCCGTGATGTAGTGAACGGTTGCTCGGCGTCGCGGGCCACCTAGCTACTCAGGCCATGCGCTGTGTATTCAACTCAGTGTGTTGCCGAAGTACCGAAAATGGGAGTGGTTCCGCTCACCTAATTCATGTGTAAAGTGAATTTCATATTTTTTGTAAATAAATAATTGATGTATGACTGTAGTTAGCGACAGAATACAAAATGTAAGAAATATGGAAAGAGAATTGTTAGAATGAAGAAAAAAAGTGACCAGATATTTTTAACGAGTTATCTGCTAATAGACGGCATTATTTCGACGTAATGAAGGAAAAAGAATACAAAAGTATGAATTATAATTGACGAGTGTACTCGTGCGAGAATTCTCGTACATTAAGCCCTGCTCTCTTCCCTATTTTACCATTTCCATTATAAGTCTATAATATATATTTTTCTTCAGGACCCTCTTATCCTCCGACACTTGTTCTATATGTTTCCTGGTAATTGATAACAATACAATACACCCTTGCCAATACAAACTATTCTTATTTGACGTTATAACCGAGCAGACAGGTACACCTGTGTAATTCATTTGCGTATAATATCAAGTAATTAGTTTAATTTTACATACAGTTGCAGGTTCTACAGGCTCTGATCAGATGAAGTGGAATTGAAAAGCGTTGAACCACCGAAATTGTAATAGAATGTTCAAGAAGATCTCATCCTGTAGATTACGGCGTGAAAAATGTTTCTTTGAAGCCTTTGATTCCAAAATTGTAGTTTTTAAGGCCCTAAAACCCTTCGTTTAGGAGTTATTTAACGATATAGATTCATAAGTTCGGCAGAGTATTGCGGGTTGTATTTTACATTAATATTTAGATGCGATTTTTTAAACAAATCCTCCGTATTTTTAATGGCAAGGTGCAATTCGTCGCGTCTCTGAGCAGTTCTATTTCTTTAGAGACCTCATTTATCCACATTTATAAAGATTGGTTGCGTGTGAGAGCCGGAAAAGGTATGTATACTGCTGAAATAATATACGAGACGATTGTTAGATGATACTAGCCAAATGGTAGTTTCCTGCAGTGCACGTTAAAAGATTAGCAGTCATGATAGAAGGGAGGCTAACTTTCGACTACTTTTCCTTGAATAATAAGCATTTTTTTATAACATTCCGCCTTTAAGACAATACGAATTAAATGTGTGGTATAGTTATTTGTGGGAAAATATGTTTACTCAAGATTATAACATTGCATCTGGATTAGATTGGTTTTGATTAAACTTTATAACACGTCTTTATTGATTTTCTAGAATGATCATTGACTTACGTTCAATTGAACGCAAAAATAACTTATCCATAGAATGTTCCCGTGCCTTGACGGCTGCCACGTCACTTTCTCTGAGCGTGGTGTAAATCAAGCGCCTGGTACCGTGCTCCAACGGCACCTTTGGGACACGTTGCGGCAAAGCTCAGCTCGCAACCTAAATTGTGCGAAAGCGGCGGCGCCAGCGCGAGATGCGAGGCAGACGGATACCTCGGCGAATGAGTGACCGGTGGGCGGACGGCGCACGTAGCGGGGCGGGGCTGGCTGCGCCGGTCCTCGATCGCGGGGGCGTGGTGGGGCGCGGAGACACCCATCAGGCTGATTAGCCGCGGGCGCGCGCGTGGCGTCCGCCGCCGCCGCCGCCACGCGGTGACAAACGGCCCCGCCCGGCCGCGGCGACCGGCGACTCCCTCGGCTCCCGTATATTGCCCCTGCCCGGGCCCGCCCCGCCCCGCGCTCCCAGCAATTGAAATACTGCCCGCAAGACGCTGCCGCACCGAGCGGTATTACGCAGCTGTGGCGGCGGAGTTGACTTAGGGGAGAGTAAAGTAACTGGTAGACGGGGATGAAAGGATGATGGTTTTTCAAACGGAGTATGGGTTATCGTACTGTGGATGTTTTCGTAAGAACAAGGAATTGAGTCAGAGGTGAAATGAACTGTGGCGACATTTTATGGTTCATTTCGAAGACTTAACTGCTAACGACGCAATGATGGCAAGTTGCAAGAGTCTATAGGTCTGAGAAGGCTAATGGCCACGAGTGTATGATGAGCAAAGAGGAGTTTAGTACAGAATCTGTAAAAGAGAGGTATCAAAGAGGAAGTAGGTAAGGAAAAGTAAGAGAACAGCAGGAAAGAGGGAAGTTGTAGGTACATTGAAGATGTAGGACAGCGTTAAGAGGAGGATCTACACACACAAGATTAGAGATGCTTGCCATTCACATTCACTAGAAAAAAGCTCTGGAAGGAGAATGGGAGAAGGAAAATATGATATGAAGGTGAAGGAATAGGAAACTATTAGTATTTAATGGAGAAAAAACTACAATTGAGAGTGAGCAAGCATGGAGGGGGGCAGCATAATGCCATATAGACGAGGGATCGCGAGCCGTGACTGTCGTATCGTAGAGACTGTGCCCGTCGCAGTTTCCCCGCGTTGCCAGTGGCCAAGGGGCAGGGGAGCGGAGCGGAGCGAGGGCGGGGGCGGAAGCGGCGAGTGCGGCGATGCAGCCCTCTTAGCCGAGCGCTCTGCGCTTCCGATTTGCGGCTGTGCGTCGCATTGTTGCATTGTGACCCACACAATGCGTTGCATTGTCCTTTGTTCGTGTCGAACGTGGTGCACGAGTTGCGGAATTGGCTCGCTTCGGATTCCGGAAGACGCGGCCTTCGTTTGAGCTGAGTGGATGGACCAGTTCCAGGGAGCTCTACTGCGTGGGCTGGGCTGTGATGTATATGGGGCGATTACAGCAGAAAGTCATTAACTAAACTAATACTGACAATATTTTGTAGGATGGATTATTCTTGTCATTACTAATAATTTTTGTACTGTGTATTCGAATGCAGGTATTTTGAAGTTTCTTTTAAACGAAGAAAGGATTGTTATATTGCTATATTTACTTTTTATGAATTGAATTTGGAACGACAAAAAAGGAAGAAAGTAGACTGAAAGATTTCGTGACATACTGTGTTCGCAATTGACCATAAATAAATGATTCTCACTGCCTTAAATTATATTTTTGTATTGCAGCATTATAAACAATTCTTTTTTATTTACAAAATCGTTCATAATATGGCACATTATAGCACGAATCATTGCGTCATCACTATTTCCGCACGAAATATGAGTCATCACTGACATAATAGTCACAGCTTCCATTTATCATCAGTTATGGAGTATAAAGAAGGCAGTAGTTCCATGCAAATAGATTTAGTGTTCCCAGTAAAATGAAATATATTGTGAAAAACTTGCACTTCGAAAATCTAATTTATTAACTTATTACTCCTTTAAAATTATATGTTGTTGTATTCTGTAATATTTAACAATAATAACAAAGAACATCTCATTAGTTTTTATGAATTTGAATATTAATAGTACAGTTGGATAAATTTGTCAGAGACACTCCAGAAGATATATTTAATTCCATAGTGCTTGTTTTCTTTAGTTTCTGCACTAACCTATATCTTGTTGCAATGTAAATCTTATTATTCACTAATTCTTCAATGAATGGTTCAGCTACCTCTGAAGATTACCGCCCTCCATAACATGTAAGTGCAGTAATATCTCCATTATCGGCGAGAAACATCGCGGATGTCCTCTTAACTAAACTAATTCATGCATTTACACATTACCTTTAATTTTGAATATGTGCACCATAACGTAGACGCTTTACACGCTGTGGACTTGGTGTTTAAAAAAGCACGCATCATACTGCTGTCTTTATTCTAGCACGTGCATTATAGTAAGTTAACCAACCTACTTGGAAAGAACAACAGCCTCGCATCCAAAACTTGCATCGTTTGCATCCATCCAGCATTCATTTTCTGCTTTTGCAGCTTCTTCCAAAATTTGCTTTGGCAAAGAATCCATAATGTTTGAAACGTAACTTTCAACCTAATTGCCATTTGTAAACAAATTAGTTGCTTAGGTTTCTTAGTTGCGTAGCACGCTTGACGGTATAAAACGAATCCGATGTTTCATCTTAGCATCCAAATTGACTTAAGCTTCCTTAAATCCTTATAATACTGTTATACAAAAAATAGCGTATGCAATTCGTTTATAATGTTACATTTTTGCACTCATAAATAAATATTACCGAATTCACTCCTAACGTCGTTCGTTCGGTAATATTTTCTTATTCGTGCAAAAAAGGACAACATTATAAACTAATTGCATAATATACTATTGTTAAATACATAACTTGTTGCTTGTTGCTGGGCTGTGAGAACAAATGAGGACAGAAAAATAATATGTAAAACATACCTGGTTAACGTTAGCGAATATTGTTGCGTTAAAAAATAATCTTTCTTGTTATCGTTGCGCCCGGTGTGCATTGTCTTTTGGAGGTGCTCTGGCCGTGCTGTCAGAATAATTTTCTCTACCCTTACATTATCATAAAATTCAATAGATCTCACGGTTTTTATTTTTTATCACGTTTAATTTATGTGTTTTTTGGTAGAGAATTTATGCATATTGTCAAATATCACTTGTATCTATGTGTCAATTGAAATGGTTATAACGGAATTAAAAAAGAAATAATATTGGTTTGCAAGGCGCCATTCTATCTTGTAAGTAGTGTTTATTTTTAGATACTTGTCTCTCTGAGAGTTGCCGCGTCATAAGCGTGGTTCCCTGGACATCCATACTTACTCGCGGCGGCAGTCGGAAAGATAAGTATCTACTGACTCAAATGACTGACTTTCATTTTTTGTAATTTGTTCTCAAGAGGACATACGACGTATAATCCGCTCCTCTAGAAGCTCGCCTTCTGCCTCCATCATCCGGAGGCGGTGGCCGTGTGAACGTCCCAGGAAGAGCGCGCGCTGCACAGTGCACAGCCCGGAGCCCCCGCGAGAGGTCATGTCATTTTGTCCCCCTGGCGCTTTGTGGAGATTAGCGCGCCTTTCATGCCGCGCGGGCGCCTCACCTGCGCGCCGTCTTTTGCGCGGCCTTTAGCGCCGCCCACGCGAGCTGGCAGCGCGGATTTGCGCTCGGCGTGTTTGCTGTCGGGGCGGCGCGGCGCGGCGCGAGCCCTCGGGCGGCGCTAGCCGCGGGCGGGGGCTCGGGCGTGGACGGTCGCCGCGCGCTCCGACAAAGCGCAGGATTTGAGACGCTTTAAGCTTATAATAGTGTTTGCGTGACAGGTTCGTGTGTGAGCCAAGCGCTAGCCTGGAGGAGTGTCTTAGCCAGCGCTGAATGTGCGAGGAGGGTGGAAAACGAAAGTTGCGATGATGCTTCTAGTTTGCACGATTCAGATGGAACTGTGTAACTCCTGTGATCACAAGCTTAACTTGTCTTAAAATGACAGCTTTTTTAATAACACAGCGCTGCGACGACTTGCAGCTTTTGATGACAATGGGTGATTATGAATCAGATTTTCATCTTGATTACATATAGAATTTGAGTTTTTTCTATCACGTACGGTTTTTGCAAAATTTTAGTTTTTTTTATTTCAAATTAGCACACGCTGTCATACGTAACACAGGGCTGCGACGATTCACTGCCTTTGATTAGAAGCAGGGTGACAATGAGTCGGTGTTGTAACTTGATTATCTAATCACTTGGATTCATATGGATTCACTCTCTTTACATCGCCCACTGTTTTTTGCGAAATTTACGATTGATTAAATTTCAAATTAACGCTGGCAATGTATTACAATAACTTACGTATCGTTATATAGAAGCCAATTGTACTATTTGAAGATACGTTTGTTCTTTAACTCCAGTTTCTGTTCGTTAGTCGGTCTCGGGCCTTTAGCATGGGTAAAGGCTGTACACCTGAATTTAATTGGTAGTAAAAGTGTTTCAAAGAATGGCGAGTTCATCTAGAAGAAATAAAAGTGATTCGAACTGGGTGGGAACAACTTCCCATGTACGTGGCACATTTACACGAAAAGTCCGAAGGGAAACATCACTTCGTTTGTAAGGAAAGCGTATCATGCTACGTCGGCATTTAAATTAGTGGGTAAAGATAAATCATGGGTCTCACATATTGTTTGTCATATATGTGTTGCAGGTGTCAGAAAATGGTATCAACATGGCTCATTATTACACGAATAAAAATGTTTCGTTCAATCTTTTACCAGGAAAATCATTGTGTCCCACATGTGGTCCCTTGAGATCTGAGATAAATGTAAAATACTGTGTCCAGACTAATGCTCACAATAAGTTGCATTGTTTGGATCTTCAGGGTACAACGAAGATATTCTGTGATGACGAGTTCCCAAAATTGTGAACGCGTATGGCCCATGACCAGGTGGCAATGTAATATTGGCACCAAATTACACAAAAGAAAGAGCACTATTATTCTGACGGTTATTATTTCTAAAGTTTTTTGATGTGTTATCATCTCCTACAAGCAACTGTTTTATTTCTTCTGGTATATTGCTCGAAGGTAAACTTATTATACCATTCAAAGCAACACAGAGTAAACTGGTTTGCAGAATTTCTCTCACATGGCAAGTACAAATCAGAACAAAACTGACATTTCATAGACAACGACCCAACAGGAAACGAAATGACCTCACTATCACGACACCTACGCTGACTTTCTCTTTCCCTGCGTCCAGTTAATGTACGTTTGCGTCTTTTAGGGCACGTGGGCAAGAATTTGGAATTCGACATAACCTGTGAACAACTTCACTACAACCGAGTAAAACTCACTGTCCGAATGTTCTCTACAAAATACACCACAAAAGCAAATACTCGTACATGCAAACTGTCAACACCACAATGCAATTATTACACTGAAACAAAACCTTGACGAATTGTAAACAAATCTCAACAATCAAAATAAAGCATCAAGCAGCGCCACCATGAAGCAGCCGCTCTTTGGAAAAAAACAATTGACTATTGATAAATGTTCTATTAAAGAATGATTTAATTAATTAATTTACACCATAAATGTCGGTGAATCTACACAAACAATTTATGATAACACATCTAGGGATCACATTCTTTCATTTAAAGGAAAAAAATACTACAATCGGTTTAGTAGAAGCTCTAAACGAAGCCATGGCAAAATACCTTATTTGTTTTAAATATATAGATTTTTATGAATGCGCATTGTCATCGCTACTTCCATTTCTAGGGTAACATTATCGGAGCAGGTAAACAGGGGACTGCAGTAATATGGAGTTTTAGTCGGTGGCTAGGTATCTTTGGGAAGATGAGAAGATTTTGAGTCAGATGATTTGTGTGTTTGTTTATTGTTTTTTATTAAGTTCGTATTGAGTTGGCGTGTTGCTTAACTAATGCACTTTAATTTTTGCTAAGAAATTGATATTCTGATTTTGTTTGGTTGGTTCGTGTTGCATTTTTCCCGGTGGAACTGGTAAATATGTGCGTCGGCCTTGTAAGTGATTTGTACATAATAAATTACAATCTGTGCTATGTGTATTTTGCGTGTAATGCATGTTATAATTTTGATATTTCTGTATATGCTTTCTCTGCTATTGATTTGAAATTTTTTTTTTTTTGTAGTTTAGCATCTAAAGCATTTGGCTGTGTGATTCTGTTGATCCATTGTAATTTGGGTTTTAAAGTTAAATGATAAGTGTGTGAGGAGGTTAGAATAAATAGGTTAAAATTCGTTTAAATTTTAGATGAGTTATTTGTATATTGTCACATCTGAACAGCGGAGAAAGATCTGATTTGACCTGAAAACAGCTATCGAAAATATCCTTTGAAATTACATATTATTGGAAATCAAAAATGCGTACATTTTTAATTGAAATGAATACCTAAAACATAAATATTGTAATTAGTAAACAGAGTTGAGAGTATAGGAAGATATTTTTACCTGGCATTTCGCCAAATCCGAAACCTACCTTTACCCCCAGTGTCTCTGAGGAGTCCGACAGCTCTGAATCTGTAGCAGCTTATCTCGAGTAGCGCCGGCGCGTGCTATCTTGCAGCGAAGGGCCGAGGGAGATCGTCTTCCGGGCTGCTGGATGTGGAGAGGTGTGTGTGTGGGGGGTGGAGGGGCGCGCCCATGCGTCACCCTGTCAAGCGCCGGGCGCCGGATCGGCCTGACGGCCTGTCGGTTGCGGCGGCGGTGGCGGCGGCTCCCGCCTCCCCCCCCCCCGCTCCGAGCACCGTATCTACGCGACCAGGACGTCCCGCAATCGCTCACTGGGCGCGACGCCGTCGCAAGCGACAATGTCGCGGGCCTATCTCGCTGCTCGCGCCCGCGCGCGCGCATTGTCCGCCTGCTGTTGCTCCAGCCGCCCCCGCCGGCGCCGGCGCCGCCGCCTCTCCTCCGCCAGGGCCGCTGCGAACGCTGTTGCGTCTGCGTTCTCCCGTCCGACGACGCCGCGCTTATCAATGACCCCGATCATTGCGTCCGGTCATCTTGCTGTCTCCGTTGAAATTTCGCGGCCCAGGGTACCGTCTAGTTGCTGTCCGCCACGCCTCAACTCATTTCACTCGCCTCCTCCTATTTCCATTGCCGCACTACGAACCGGCCCTTATCTTCGCGTACGTGGTCACTCGCCGGGTCTCTGCATTCATTCTCTTTCCTTTCTCTCTGTGTACCGCTAACACTATCGTCAGATGCACTGTACCTCCTGTACTTGCACCGACGATTTATAGTGGCCATTCCCAACTCCAACGCTGGCCGTATATCTTCTATTCTCACTGCTTTATCTTTTAATACTCCTAACTTCGCTCTGTGCCATGCTAAATATTCTTTTAACTGTGATCGCAGTGTTTACTTTCTATTGGCACCAATCGAGATGCACTATTTTCGTTTCTTAAAGTTACCTCTGGTTGTTTTTTGCTATATAATAAGTTATATTTCAAATGTTAATGCGTTTTTAGAATTTTTCAATGCAACTTGTAAATAAAAGGTGAAATAACAAGCATTGATGCCGTCGCCATTGCGATACAGAATTATCATTTTAAGATTATAAAAAAGTCAATATACATAAACGAGTAATTACTCAATTTTGTCAATAAAGCTTATAGTAAACTATACAAACTAGTCACAAATAAGGCGCACACATAATGTGGTATCCACGGCACATTTAAAATAAAACTAACAAAAAGTGGATAAGTTTGCAACTGTTATAACTATTGTATGCCCTGATGAAATGTACTTCAAACGTTTCCGACTACCCATGCTAAATATGGGAATGTGACGTAATGGAAATAAATAACACAGACGACTGTTTCTAAAAGAAATATATAACTATATTTACACAATAATTTGCAAAATAAAAATCTCCGGCAACCTTTCCAATCCCTTAGCCGCGAAACCCCCGCGACCGTCCCTAGGCCCAGCCCAGTACCACTGCTTTAAAGTAGGCTAGCAACGCTTGGTGCGAAGCTGTCGGACACAGAGTCCCTTAACTATCGTTACAACATGGCCTGACGCCAAACCGGTCTTCGCCTCAAAGACCGCGTGCTAGGATAGCACCGGAGATATCACTCGGCCTTTCGACCCTCTACATATCCCGCGTGGGCGCAGTTGATGCAGCCTTAAGTACCCGGAGGCTCGCCCCCTCCCCTCGGCGCTCCCATGCCGGCGGGCGTCAGGAAGGCTCGACGGCCAGCCTCCTCTAGGAGTCTTGCGCCATAGTCCACGACTCGCACTAACCTTTCTCTATAGTTATATTTGGAGAGTTTCCTGCCCCATCCCCTTGGCCTATTCAGCGCGTCTTCAGCTCGGCGCGCGTCAGCGTGCACAGCGCATGCCAACCGCCCCCAACCCCGCATCCGGCTTAAGCATGGGGGAGGACGGTTTTCCCGGCATGGCTCACATGGAAGCGATGCGCGACGCCACAGGAGTATCCTAAAAATACAACAAAATGTCCCCAAAGCAAAATGTTCCCCCACCGGATGGGAACATATTTCGAAGTAATATATGTTGTGGGTTACGTGTGCCATAATATGCTAAATGTTAAATGTTAGTCTTCATTATGTTTGGCGTACCCTAGGGGGATATTTCCCTACATATCAGTATCACATTCACGGAGTTTTGTATCCGTTAAAGATAGTACAAAACGGTCATCTTTTCTTAACACATTATATATAGAAGGATCGGGATATTTCGAGGCGCTTGATCCCGTATTTGTGAACAAGTAAAAACAATCTGATGAAACAATTAAAAAAATCAGTATCCAACAATCTTAACTTTAGGTACCTCCGCCAGCGTCGGATACTACCAACTTTCTTATCACGATTGCCACATGTGTTCTGTCACAACCCCTTCGAATAGCATGGCAGCTGACCCCCGCCCTCAGCCCACCCCATTCTCAGCGCCCCCGCGTCCGCTGCCGGGCCTCTAATAGGTACCATTGCAGTGCGGATGCCGCGCCTAATGGGGAATGCGGCGTGACGCGGACTGCGCCCCCGCCCCCGGCCGCCCTTATGTGCGGAGGGCGTGGCCTGGCTCCGTGTGCGCACTCTCAGGCGCGCCTCGGTGGTCTTACGCCTCCCTGGGGGCCGAAGTTACGTAGCTCTTGAGACTTCGACTCCCTCCAGGGTATTGCATGTTGTAAGGGCTCCCCGCCTGCGGAGGGAGTGGGCTTGCAAGTGCATTCTCGCATTACAGGCTTCGTTTAGTTAATATTTCCATCTTCTCATTGAATGATTGATTTATGATGATCGTGCGCCATTGCATGATCGGTATTTGTGACATATTGAATTTAATGGTTTATGAAGAATATGATTGCTCGATTGAAATGAGATTGCCCGATAAAGTGTGATTTAGAGACATCAGATGATGAATGTAGATATTATTTTACACAGATATTTGTCCGAATAAAATGTTATTAATTGAAAGCAATGTAATGGCCGATTTTGCTAATATTCGATGTTAAAAATGTAAATGAGTATTTAATTCATCTTTCTTTTGATTTCAATTTCACACGTATTATAAACTTTAAGCTAAAACGTTTTGAGAAGTTAGCCAGTGTTATGAGTAGGGAACGGATTGTCATGTAAGTACATACTTTTCGAGGAACAAGATACTCGCATTCAATAATATTTTTTGAAGTTTAGAAGATATTCAGAATGAATTGGAACCAATTTTATTTTACAAATTTTTACATTTTTACATTGGTGTTACTGCATATTTTTACAAATTTTACCCAAAACTATACATTTCGTCATATATTATTATACTTAAGCTTTTGTAAGAGATCATTTCAGGTTCGAGTTTGTAATACATGTTACTGGAATCATCTTTCTTAGAAAGCAGTGTAATGTTACAGCGCTTCTATGACTCGCGAAACTTCGCTGAGAAATTGTCAAACTTACCCCCCCCCCCGTTTCTTGCAATGAGGGATGTCTGGGTGTTTGTGAGGCAGAAGTAATTTCGAGATTCATCATTGGCTACTCGGTCCTACACTTGAGAACCGACTCCTCGTAAACATTGTATATACAAGCTTGTGTATAGCAATTTTAAACAGTGTAATGAATTCTTATTTTACATTTTTTTTATTTTTCTTACATATTTTGGTAAAAATGAATCAATTTTCGCTGCACAATTTTTGGAATTAATCGAAATTAACTATGTCATTGTGGAATGAGTACACAACTAATTCTTGTTCTATGTTGTCCGTTAGATAACCAGAGTGTGACTGAGTTGTATGCCAAACCGATGTGACATCTCAAACTACACGCCGTATTGAATAACGTTACATTTTTAAAAGCCTCTTGTATTACGAACTCAAAGCTAATTTTATGGTCTAATAATAGAGAATTCTTTTCAATTGCCAATTATGACCACGACATTCCGTTTCGCCACCATACTGATTAAAAATGTCCAAATAATCACTAGTTCATGAAAAATTGGTACACACCCCAAGAAAATATTTATTCGTCGATTTTAATGTCTACACGACGAGTTTGTACGTGCCATACCGATTGAATGTCTCGAACGTGAGAAATTAATCTTTAAAATTGTGTGAGATGTAACATGTATTTGTGCGACCCCTTTTTTTAGTGTTTAATGTGTGATATATACTTTGCGTCAAAAATGCCTTTGCCCGAGAAGTTGATAGCGATGGACATCCTTGTTAAGGACTCACGAAACATAGATTCTGGCTACAACACGTGTTAGAGGATATTTTTTCTTCTAAATTTAGCAACTGGATTTATCCCATTTTTCGTATCTAGGGCCCAGCAGTAAGAGGTTTCTGACAAAAATTCGCCTTTTTTTCGCGTAGCATTGCGTAACTTTCTCTCTGCTCCGTAGCGAGAAAGTACAATGGACGTCCTCGCTACTTTGGGTCGTGCTATTCGACCACTCCTCGCTTCACTAACACAGGCGCTGCGTGCTGGTGTGTGCTTGAGAAGGGGGATGTGGCTGTCAGGGACGCTTCGATTCTGCTGATTCGGGCCAGGCAGGCCTGCCCCCTCCTCCTGATGCGGCGGTCGCGGCGCCGCGACATCCCTGGCGACCTCACTCCTCCTCCTACTCTTCGCCGTAGGAAGGCTGTAGCGCCTTCTGGCGCAGAAAATGTAATTGTCCGCCTTGAAGCGGCAAAGCAGTCTATTTCACTCGAAAAGTGTCAATGGAAACCGAATTTCGAGAATCACAAAAATTCAGAAAAATCAACATATTTGGTATATCGGTTTAAGGGAATCCTGTTTTGTCATTTTGTGAAATGAAATATTTTAAGGTTTTGTTCTAGGCATAGTGATTACATATGGCTTGACATTCTGTTTCTTTTGCTGGTAATTTGCTTATTGTAGTATTTTTGTTAAACAAAGACCAATGTAAATGCTAAGATTTTTTTCGAAAAATGTAAATAAAACTGTTACTGCAAGAATTATTTATTCTGTTTTATTTCAATTGATTTTCACACATTGCGTTTCTTGATAACACTACTGACTAATAACGTTACAATGTTATGCAATTATATACTAAAATACAATTAGATATTTTATCTTATGTTCTCTTTACTGTCGAAGTTGAATATTGTGCGAAATCAAAAGACTTTTCAGTCATTACATTCTCATGTTAGATACAAAAAGGCAGTATATTTGTTAGCAAAAGTTTAAAAATCATTAGGAAAGGTTTTTCAATATTTTAAAACTATGTTCATAAACACACTTACTGTAACAAAACTGTTATTCATTTGTGACGAACAACGCAATATAGATCGTTATTTGCAAAGGACATATGAAATTTTTTGTCAGATACATAAATAGCAATTTATTTATTTATCTAAATGTAATCTATATTTCGTTACTTCCCTCAATAAATTTGGCTCAACAAACCTCCTATCCCTTATTTATCCCTTCTTAAAGTTAAAATCAAACGATTTATTCTTCCTTTTTTCGTTGTCAATAAAGCTCACTTGCTTATTATCATCTTTCTATACTTTGATACTTTCTCGCGTATTTATTTGTATCACTCAAACCTTTTTGTAGTTTTAATCCTTCCGTTCACACTTTTTTTTCTTCCAGACCTCTCCTATCATCAATAGCTTTTTTAAGCTCTTATCCAGCATTGACCATCTCTTTTTCTCCCAAGGTCTATCTCAACTATTTTCCTTATTTTCTGTTTCTCAGTTCAACGTTGTTACTGCAAAATTTACTTATTTTTAATATTCGATACACATTTCTTTCCCATTTCACTTACATTGCCCATTCAATTATTAATTTCAATGATCAAGACCTCAATTATAATAACGTTCTGTAACTTTCCACATCATGTTCGAATTGTAGCGTTAGAATATCTACGACGACTACTTTCGCGCAAACTACAAGAAGCGAGTGTGCTCCATTTTTTCTTATAAACGGTGTTCCTTCTTCCACAGAGTGCACACAATCTCTGTCCCATTGCAGGGAAGAAATCTGGAGTCCTTTGCCAGTGGTTTCGTCGAAGTCTCTCAGCGGCGCTTTTGGGCCTGGGCGCACTGGCGTGGGCGGGGGCGAGGGCGCGGGCGAGGGCGCCGCCGGGCGACCGTCTCGCCGTCCGGCGGAGCGGAACCGGCGACGGCCGGCGTAAGAACCAATTAAGATTTCCGACGCAGCGCCGGGATCGTGCCGCAAACCATAAATTATGATCACCAAAGTGTAAAGAGCGCATGCTCCGCCGAGCATGATTTCCCTCCCTCGCGCACGCCGCCTTGTTAGCATGGCCCAGCCGCCCTCGCGGGGAGGGGGGGTAGGGTGGAGCGCGGACAGCGAGAGCCCGCAGTCTTGCTCACCCTGAGGAGGAGTGGTGGTGGTGGTGGTGGTGGTGGTGGTGGAGATCCAGTGAGATGGGGAGGGACGGGGGCTGACAGAGCAACGCTGATGAACAGAATGGCAAAGAATCGCAGCTGAGTGATGAAAGCGAGCGAGGGTGTTTGACTCAAGTCAGATTAACAGAGCAGACTTGTTTTCGTAGTAGAGTCGTTACTGATAGCGATAGAAGGGATGTGCGAATAGGCGGAAGGCTGGAAAATGTAAGGGTAAAGAAAACTGATGAGATGATGAAGTGAGATGAGGTAGCTCGTGGATGGTGTTAGGTGAGCTGACGAATTAGGGATGGTTTTTTGGGGGTACTCAGTGAGGCAGATTAATGTGAAGGTGGATATCAGCTGTTGAAGGGGTGTGTTTCTGGAAATGAGGAGGGCTTTAAAGAGACGGCGAAAGACGCCGTGGTGGTTAACGAGGGAACGAAAGATAACGAGGAGAACGAGGATAAGTAGCCTGAGGGAACCCAAATGGAACACCTTGGTGGGGTAGGGGAGGCGAAATGAAGAAATCTCGCTCACCGATTGCCGTGACTGATTTTAATGGTTATGGCCTCTACTCTCACTCTCGGGCGCAGCTCTGTCCGCGCCCCGCCCCGCCCCGCCCCGCCCCTCCCCGCCCCGCCCCGCCCCGCCCCGCCCCGCCCCGTCCCGCCCCGCCCCGCCCCGCTCCACCACCCACGCCGCGCGTTTTCGTTCGCCGAGTGGCATTCGGGTGCGACCGTGTCGCCGCCCTGGGGACAGGTTACGAACCTGTTGCCAGCTTTTTCGCCTGCCGCCTGCCGCGGGAGATGTGTTCTGGGATCGGTTTTTGCGTGTTAGTTGGCTTCTTCGGAGCGATGAAGACGCCTTGGTGGCTTCGTGTCGCCTTTTGAGTGTCTGAGCTCCCCCTTTGTTCCCTAGGAGACAAATAATTGAATTACGACGCCGCTGCCAACAACGACGGCGACGGCGACAACGATGTAGCTGCTCGTTGCTCCCTTCATTGTTGGGACTTGCTCTTCATTAAGTCCTTAACAAAATAATTCGTAACGATGCATGCACCCTCTCGTATAGAATGCGGAAGGGCAAAAGAGTTCATTATACGGATCACGTGGAGTAAACATTTCTAGGGCTCGCGTACGGAAACGCGAACAGACCTCGGACACCTGACTCCCAAATAGCCGCGTCCGTATTTCCCGCTGGCAGGCCGTTTACGATGTTATCTGCGGTAGGTCATCATGATCTTGACCTAGGCGTTTACAAATGAAGACAAAGACGACTCATCCGGCGGGAAAGGTCGGCAGAGGGTGGGAGGCCTCGGGAAGAGCAGAGAAAGGAGATCGTTGTCCGGCAGAGACACGGCGCTCGGTGAAATATTAGTACACGGCGGCGCGATGGTCGCCTGATCAGATGCCGCAGTAACGAGATAATGGGCCGTGAACTCGGGCCCGCCGCTGCGCCGGCCGGCCGGGCGCGCGGGGTGGCGTGGAACGGGACAGGCCGCGGCGGGGAGGAGAGGGCGCGACCAGCTGGACTGGGAGGGAGGGCGGGGAGAGGCGCGGTCCAGACGGGGGTGGTGGCGGTGGTGGTGAAGGAGTGGGAGTGGGATGTACAATGGGTTAAAGCGGCTTTTGTTTCGGGCGGCGCGAGGGGGCTGGGGCATTGTTCACGGCCGCCAGGTTCATTGGCACAGGCGGTCGCGCCGGCGGTGGTCCGCCCCCGCGCCGCCCCCGCGTCGCCCCCACGAACTCGCTAATTGCCGCGCGCGCCCGCTCCCGGACGCTTTGCGGCGGGCGCAGCGGGCGGGCGCGGTGCCGCCGCTGCCGTTTGTCGCCATCGACAGCCCTCCCGGATGCTGCCACTCGTTCCTCCAAGTGGCCTCGTTGACGCATCATCGCACCGCTCGAAGCGTTGTTTCTCGAAGAGAACTCAGATTGTGTTCTGTATCTGGGGGCCAATTATGATAATAGTTCTTGAATTATTTGTAAACTCAGGAATTCAAGTAATTCTTCTCAGTTCGGAAATGGAAATTATTCCTTAATACAGTTTAATATAATTATGATATATACCTTAATTCCAGTTTTCTTTGGCGTTTTCTTGATACAATCTCCTGTGCGTAATGTTGCCTATAGAATTAATGAATTGATAATCACATAAATCTCTGACGAGTGCACAAAATGGTCTTTGTAAAAAAGATATGTGCATCAACGAATTCTAATTTAGTAAATTGCATTAATTAAAATGTTTTTTCTGTAGTGTTACGCAACCAATATTTTCAGTATGTATAATGACCTAGTAAGTCAATATAAATTACATATTTAGAATCATCTTATTCGTTAATGATATGCAGGTTTTCGTTCGTTTCCCTTGCCTTTTCACGTTTCCAGTACCTGTTTTATTAGCAGAGTATCTCTGATTTGTTAATGCTCGCTTTAATGGCTACAATGAATTTTGATACTCTAGTTTCCTCCTTCAGTGATACAAGACTGGATTTTCCCATTATTACCATTCAACACTAACCTTTATCATATTTTGTCATCTTTTTCTTTTTGTCCTTAAATCTTGTGCTGCGACATTATTAGAAGTTACAAGTCACTGAAGGCTATCTGCAGTGTTAAAAATCAGAATATTTTTAATTCTAGTTTTAATATATACATTTAATTATAACTGAAACGTATTTCATCAGATAAAAAAGTGCATGCATGTCATAATGATTATGGTTGACGCTGTGGTCATTCATGATACTTAGAAATGTCTATACTATTTTCTATCTTGTAAAATTTTGTGTAATGTCAAATATCCTGCATCAAAAATAAAACTTAGGTAAAATTCATTTTAATTAATTGTCTACATTTTTACTTCTATTAATGAGTTTAATTTCAAGGTGTTTTTAAAACAAGAGAGACATTGTTATTTTTGGCATACCCCTGAACGCCATGAAATTCTACTCGGCTGAAAATAATTCGTTTAACTGTACTCTGTTTCAAATTCACATAACACAGCTTTGGGAATTGTGATAGGATTTGCCGGATTAGAAGTTTAGGAATTGCATAAATTTTATCAGAAAATAGTGTAATTGTCGAAAATCGTTTTCAAATACGATGTTAAATGTACATTTCGAAGAAAGCAGTTTTTCGCTATCTTTGTGCCGGCGTGGTCCTGAAAGGTACGTCACTGGAACGATATAACAACACTGGAATGTTGTTTTAATATAACAGCGCGTCGCTTCTCTGGGGAATGTCAGGCTTTCGCCGCTAGTTGCTCAACTCTCCGCACCGGCTCGACGGCGCCCCTAGCAGAACCGTGTAGGCAACGCGGTGCACAATAGTGTACGAGGTGTTGCCGTCCGCCTCGGGGACACAGTGCCAGGTTGACACTAAAATAAAAATATAGATATGCTCGAAGATTAGATTGATAACTTTGAAAAAGCATACAAAATATAGGATTCCTTCGTCAACGAGGCAGATTATTCTCTCCGTATTTAAGAAAAATTCCTCTTTTACACTTCAAAGTGTGTTCGTTCGAAAATGTTGCTTATGAAACGTTTCTTAATACAACTTAATAATTTCAAAAGAAGTTAACAAGCACAGTTTGCATGAAATTAATTTTGCGTGGAGATGAAGTATCTTCTGGTTGCCTAGAATTACTACCCAGTTATTCAATATATCTTGAACCTACAGTCTAGAGAGCTTGAGAATTCGGGCTTGTATATTTTCATATATACGGCAGCCTTCCTCAGAACATAAGTAATTAATTACCGATCTGATACTAGTTGTATCCTACAATATTTTCTAAAGATATGTTTAAACAATGTTTTTGATATTAACCTGTATAATGGTAATATTGTGAAGTGTGTTCTTTCTTCTTTCAGGTGAGTGTTCCATGGCAAGGGGATTTCCCGATTTCCCGTTGCGGATGAGAGGTTTGTAAACATTTCTTCATTTCTGACACGCGACCACACAACGAAACATAGCCGGAGGAGTGTTGTCACTTGCACATCAAGAGTGGTTTGTCCGTCGTTTGTTTGTTTGGCGTATAAAATTATTTGCGCGGGTACTGACTTCCCCGTTTGTGAATATTCAAATTGTGTTAATTAATGCGGACCTCGTTTAAATATGCATGTATTTAATTATTTCATAACAAAGCTAGTGTAGTAGTCGCGGGCGGGCAGTTGCCCATTAGCGTTGACAAGCAGCGACGCGTATCCGGCGCGCGGCGTGGGCGGGTCCGTTGGAAGGAGGGACGGAGGTACGACGCGGCGGGAGGACCTCACTGCGAGTCACTTGACTTTGTATGAGACAGGCTTTTTCGTGTTACCTCGGGCGAATATGTGCGTGAAGTATCTCGTTCCCAATTGCAAACGAAGGACTGTTTATTTGTGTGAATGCTCATGTTTTATTATATGATTTTCCGATTTCAAAAGATTTCATCACTCTGTTTTATTATTTGCAATAAATAAATTAATTTATAAGCCACAAATACAAGCAAATTTCTGAACGTATTATTGCATTTAAAAGCTTTAAATACAAAGAGTGTGTTTAAGTTGCCAAATATAAAAAAATATTGAATGTACTAACACAATAGGCATTTCTTTCACGTAGGTATCCCTTAAACACAATCCATATATTTTATTAGAAACGGTGAATTACTGTTTGTATTCCCTGGTTTCAAACTAGACTGTTTGTTCTACCTTACTAACTACTTACTTCTTATATTCCATTTGATATGAATATAATATGATACAAAATAAAATAGTATAAAATAATAGATAATACATTTCGCTACATTAAAATAATACATTTTTGCGCACATCGGGCATCGTTCGTTTTCAATTCCTGCTTCATTTTTTGTGTGTCGCCTGCACTTGGCACCCACAATCACATGGTAGTGGCGACGTCGCGCTCTGCATTTAGAGCAGTGGATTCAAAACGGGCCCGCCGCCCGTGTTTTGTTTCTGTTTTCATTACCCTTTTAGACTCCACGCATGCGCACTGTGGCCCGGAAGATGAAATCACTCACTATTGAAGCGCGCCCGCAGCAAAAACGGTGTATTAGCTTTCATGTGGGCTTATGGAGGCGGTCGAAGTTACAGCGGTTTTTGTAAATCGCGGCGTTGAATGCAGTGTCGGAGATTAAATGCAACCTCGTACTCGTTTCCCAATTGTATCAGGCGAAAGAATTTCTGTCGTTGGTGGCGAGTGGTATTCCCATAGGGTCGGGTTTTGCTTTGAAAACCGACGAAATGGAAATATGGAATGTATTAAATAGACTTTAACTTTACAAAGTCATATGCTGTTATTTAAACACTTTAGAATGTTTGTAGATGTTGTGTTGCTTTACTCCTTTTTGAATAAACATAGATCAATAGAATGGATTTTGTACGTTCTGGCTATCCACGTGACCTCATGTCTGAAAAGATGTATCACTTCATGAAGAATTTTTACATAACGCATTTCTTGATTTTGAATATATTTCGAACCTCAGTTTCTATACCTTCAATAAAATGTTACTGTTATTTCGTATTTCACATCAATTTCAAAATTAATGTTCGTGTTTTATCCAAGCTTTTACCAACATTCAACCTCATATTTTTTTCATTATGTATAGAAGATACACCCAATCACGTTGCTATTTTTGCTGATTGATGTATTTATGGACTTTAAATATAGAGAGCGTGTTTAATTTGAGTGTGGATTCATAAAGACTGATAATCTGACTTAGACTTATTGGCAAATACCTTTCAAATAAAAGTTGAAATTGTTGATTTTCAATCGTCGATTTTCTGTCATAACTCTTTGATCTCTAGATTTTATGCAAAACAGCTCATTTCACTTTCTTTCCAACAAACATGCAACGGCGTCATGGTCCCATTTCCAGACTCAAATTTACTCGTCCTATCGGTTTAAAAAATTAACGCTTTTCTCGATAATTCCGAGCTCCCGCGATAATTTTGCCAACATAGTTTCCGACTCTTGGCCCCGCGCGGAGGGGAGGCTGGCGGGCGGACTTGGTTGGGAAGTTGGAGTGTTTGTCCGCACCGAGGGAGGCGCATATGGCGACGGAGGCCGCCCATGCCGCCCCCACCACCCCCACCGCCCCCGCCGCCATCCCGCAATGCCTCCCCTGCCTCTTCCATTGCACTCGCATGCTACCGACTATTCGACCGCGGTTGCGAGAATCAATTTTCGCTTGTGATGATTTACGCGAATAACAATGCACTCAATTAATTAATTAATTTATTTATTTATTTTTTGTTACACGTATGTTTAATTTTTTTAATTTCTCAATTAATGTATTTTTTATGCGAAAAGAGTCAGAAGTTTATCGTCATATTTCGTTACATTTGAAGTAATTTTGTTCAAAAGTATACTAAAGAAAGAAAACTCGCACATACGTGCATCTCATTTATCCAGGAATCTGCTGTTACCATTTTCATAGTAACTTAGCGAACAATATTATCGCTTTCATGTTTCTTTCGTGTTATTACTAGACACTCACGGTTCTTGTCACTAGTGTATAAGAAGATAGTATTAATTTTAATATAATATATCACTTTCTACCGCGCTTACTATCACTTTTATAGGACCGCTACACGTCCTTTGTGAATTACAGCTTCCCGATAATCACAGGAAATGATATCAATATTTCATTTGTAGGACAAAAGGCAAATTTATCTGAAGAGTCCATTCACTTTATTCCTTCTATTTTCCTCTTTTCACCATTGTATTCACTAATTGTCCATGTCAAGAGGTGTTTACTTGTTTCTAGTGTTTTAAAAGAATCCCCTACCGGAAACATTCCCATTAGTGTTTGATAACATCTACCCCGTTACTGTAGTCATGTGAATCATATTGGTCATCTTCCATATTTTGATATTTAGTCGATTTCACATGTCTATTTTTAATAATCTTCTGACACAGAGATGTAATTTGTTATCATTTATATCTAGCACGTTTTACTCATTCACTCATCATTTCCGCTATCTCTTATAGTCCCATGAGTCGCCCACTATCTTCTCATTCCCCACCCGCTCGGTGATTCGAATCACCATTTACAATGTTTTTTTAAACAAATTTCTATCTCTAACAACATGCCTTTAATGCTGATGCTCTTGGAATTACGAGTATTGTTATCTGCCAAATACGAATGTTAGACCGTCCATTACCTCTCAACTCTGGACATTATTCCATCACCTGCAGACCTGGATGACCGAGACTAGCTAAGATCGTGTAACGACTCAGCGCTTCGGTTCGAAGGCTCGCGGTTTCGAGTCCCGTCTTGGGCATGATTGTTTGTCCCTTGTCTCTCATGTACGTGTTGACTCGGAAGGCCTCGCGATCTGTTGACCCAGATCAGAGGAGTCCGCAAGTGTGTTGAAATCTAGTGTATGGTCTATATGCGTTCTATCGGGACGTAAAGGGTAACCGGCTGTCGGCTGGATCAAAACCGTAGAAAAAAATCCATCACCTCCCTGGCCTCGGCGAGAGCATTTTGTGCCATACGCGCAGCGTGGGGGAGGGGAGCCGCGGGGAGTTGGCAATGGGTCTCGTGCGCCCCGCTCCATCCCCTGCTCCTTCCGCAGCCCCTCCCACTCGACGGCTGTTGGAGGCTCTCTCCGCCAGCGGAACCGGGGCTGGGCCGAGCCGGGCCGGGCCGGGCCGGGACCGGGCCGGGGCAGCGCAGCGGCGGAGGCGGAGGCGGCTTTTCCAAGTTGGGAAACAGTGGCGGCAAGTGGTGGCGAACTTGGCTGGGAAGGCCCTCGCCCTCGCCGCCGCCGCGCTGCGGCACCCGGGACCTATATCATAACTCGGCGGCCCTCGATATTAATGCTGCGGGAGCGGCGACGCGCTGCGCGGCGCGGGCCCCGGTTGCGTACGCTCCCGGCCTGATGTAGTGGAACACTGGGGCTTAACGGGACTTGCGCTAAAAGCTATCATTGTGTTCCGCACGCGCTGTCGCAAGTTGCCTCCCCCACACCCGCCATCGCAGCCGAGCGCCTCCCAGGGACCTCGCCCCCGCCGCCGCCGCCCGCGCGCCGGAGCGTAAGGAAGCTCCTCCGCGCGGGGAAGTGCCTTAATGGGCTATTAAACTCGCTTTCGTTCGGAAGAATGGTGCGGTTATAATGCGCTCTGTTCGCGAAGCCGCCTTGCGGCCCGCAATGGAGACGCCTTCGGATCGAGCTGTTCATTACGATGCGCGCAAGACGCCGTGCCCGCCCCGTCCCGCCCCGTCCCGCCCCGCCCTTCCCCCCTCCCCTCGCCCTGCCGCCCCCCGCGCCGCGCCGGCGGGCACGTGTGTTTGCGGAGGCGCGTCCTAGCTCAGATGGAGCGCCCGCTTTTGAATTGCTGAATGTTCTAAAGCACTGAAGGATGATTTCAATGTTGAGTTTCCTTCTGCTACGTCTTGCGCCCTTTATTTTTCATTTCTCGTATCGAATCGAATATACAATGTGATATATCATCCAAAACAATCGCCAAGAAAAACATGACAAAGTAGTGAAGGTGGAAGCCAGATCGTTGGTCAAAATGTCAACCCTGATATTTTCTATTTTAAATCATAAAACACGCATTCTGATCATAGCTGTAGTTATCTGTTGTAGAAGTCAATATAAACTATCTCGGGGGTTTTGTGATCCTGCTCTCTATAAGAAACTTTAAATGTTGAAAAATATGAAGATATTAAAATGTATTATTTGAAACTGATCCATTTGTTTTTATCCAGAGTTGACGTTTTATTGTGAAGTACGAATATCTTTAAACATTAAAGACTAAAGATAATTAGAATTAATCGTGATCAGAATCTTGATATTGGTGTTGTGAGAGACCAAATGTATAACTCTTAGATTTAACTCTTAGAAGTCCTTCAATAAAAATTATTATATAATTTACTTTATATTCTTTTATCTATAAATTTATCGAATGCATGAAAAAAGACACAGTGTTGGTACATATATTACTTTTCTCTCTCATGAACACACTTCATTTCGCATGTATTTAATCTTATATTTCTTCAATGTAATTTAATCATTTCTGTCCATAATTATACTTCATATGAAGACTGTATGTCAATTTATTCACTTTTCGGAAAAGTGCAGTTATTGATTAAAATAATTATCGTAAAATACTGAATTAGGATTTTATTGTTTTTCCCTAGACGTATTTCATTCGAAAAATGTTTGTTGAGAACTTTTTTAAACTCCTTTGAAGATAAATAGTCGCTTCGTTTCTCTCATTCACTCCAAATTTATCTTCTTCTTGAGATTTTACTATTAAAGACAACAGTTCCACTATTGATTATGTACGCTTTTATTACGTAGCCTGGGAATGGAAATCTGGTTAATTTATACCTTCGTAATGAATTTTATGTGAATTGCGCCTCTGTAAACGTTTGCGTGCCGGTGGCGAAATGTTACGCGATGAAATGCGAGTAATTGTAGATTTACCTTCTCCCAAATTCGTTCTGTAATTATTCAAGTTATTTATGAGTTATGAGGATGACCGACGGGAATTCTGGTGGCGGATGTGGTTATTAAACATTACCTATGTCAAATAAACGCGATACTTGCAGACGGTTTGCATGACGACTAGCATCTAGACAAATAATAATTTTGTAATAAACCGCAATTTTTACATAAGACCATCATATAGAGAAACATTGTGTTCTATAAATCTGTCTTTAATATTTAAACTATCATGTGTTGAATATAGGAATTCATGATCTAGAAGTTAATAGCTGCTGAATAAATTAAAAGATTAACTGTTTTAATGATAAACCGAAATTTACGTTATTGCTATTGCCAATTCTTTGACTCTTTAACAGTTTCTATTTATGAAAAAAATAGATTTATTTAGCGAAGTCGTATTTCCTTAAATTACTTCTAATATTAATTTCATATTTGTTTATTACATCATATATTATGTACTGATTTATTTGCTCATTATTCTGACTATACTGATTTATTTGCTCATTATTCTGGAATGGTTTTTACTGTTAGTAATTTTGTCAGGAAAATTTCTCATAAATATGTCACAATTTTGTTTCTACAGATGACGTTAATGTACAAAAGGCATAATTTCTGGCTGTGCTTTAATGTAAATTCCCTTAGAATTTTCCAAGAAAGCAAATTAATAAACAAGGAAGTTATTGTCGGCATTGAAATAATTTTAATTCCTGTCTTTTATAAGAAAGAAGGAAAACTGATAAAATTGTCACACAGATTAATCACATCGCAATTTGATTTGTACATGGTGTCATCGACCGTAATTCTAAATACCGACCATTGATCGTTATACCTATGAATTTGAATCTCTGTTATTAGAGTAATTTGTTTCTATGTTTTCTAGTAATTTTCAGATTTGCGCAAAAGAGTAAGAGAAAGGAGTTGAGCGCCGATGTAAAACAAGTTATAATGAATTTGGCATTTCCATTTTCAAATCAGGAAAGCAGAAGGAATGCAGAAAATCCAATACCCACATAATGTTTGAGGATTGGTTCTATAATGACATGACGGAGTAGATGGTATTGGAATTTGTAGATTGTGAAAAGTACAAACACATCTACTTCAACATTCTGAAGTCAAATGTAAAGTAAAGTGCCCACAAATAACAAATTCATGAAGTATATTTATTTCAATATGACAACGACAGTAAGCATACAGCTGAAATTGATAAACTGGTGAAGGTGAGAAGTGCACGAACGATTAAAAATGTCAACTCAGTCGCCTCTTAGGGTCTTTATGAACTGTTTTGAAACGCAAAGTAGCATGGCAGCATGGAGTTTTTACAAAAGATGAACTGGCGAAAGTCGTGTTTCAAAAATGGGAGTCAATCGTCCCTCAAGTATGCAAAAGGTTAGACTGATCAACGCGCGCATGATGCCAGACTCTTGCTGCTGAACGCACGACGTCGTTCAGATTGATTGAACGAACGGAAGATCATCATTCAGTCCATGGAAGTGGTCATCCAAAACATATGCATCTACACATGCATATTTCTTACAATCGTTCTTACTTAAATTATCATTCCACTAGCTCTGAGTCAGAGTCCGCGTCTCCTCCTCCTTCACGGCGTTCCTTCGCTTCCTTTCGTCCGTCAGTCCATCCGTCCGCGAGCCCGCTCTCCCTCGCCGCCCCCATAAATCGCGCTCGTCGTGCGCACGCGCGCTCGCGCACTCCGCTTTTATCAGTGCGCCATTGTCCAGTGACGCCGCATATCACCGTCAACATCATTATGCGCGGCGAGGCTCGCTCAGCGCTGCCCTAATAGCCGATATTGAGCGATTTATGACAGGGCTGATAGCGAACGCGAATGGTTGGAAATGAAAAATGGCCATGGGAATCGCCGTACACGGCCGGGAATCTTATAAATCCGGTTTTTATTGCGCCAACAACACGAACTGTGGCCCTGATTGTATTGTACCTCGCGCGCGTAACGCCACTCGCGGGGTCGGAAGAGGAGAACGGAGCGAGGAAGAGGGAGAGAGGGAGAAGTGATTCGTGGGAAGCGTGTGATGGAAGACGATTGAACAGACGTTGCGATGACATCAATACTCTGTCTCATCGCTTCCGAAATCGGATTGAAGAGTGCAATGTTGGGAGGAAACCGACGTTGGCAGTGATTTTCGGTATAATGAAATTGGAGTTACGCAACTTTGAAATGCGGAACATTTTGTGCTTGTTTTCTGACTATGAGATCATTTGAAATGAAAACAAAAATGCTGCTGAGGCTAATACATCGATTCATTGTTACTGCAGGATTCATGTGATGAAAATAAACATCTTCAATTTTTATGTTCCATTTACATTGTCCGCCTTACAAAATCTCTTTAGTGAAACTTGTAATCTCTCGTGATTCTTATCATATTTTTCGTGGGAGATGGCTATGTCTCATTATTACCTTGTAAGGACGTGCTCAGCCATATTACATATATTAAAAACTCTACATCCAAAATCCCTTTCAGCGAAGTAAACAGAATGTTCTACAGATTTTTTAGCTTGTAAGATATCGAAAAAAGAAATGAAGGATTTTCCTCTAACGATCAAATCAAACATTATTTATTACTTACTGAAATGCTCAAAAGCGAAGTCGCTTCAGCTTCCCGCTCCGGCGATGACAGAAGACATTCCATCGCTTCTTGACCACAAAAAGGGGGAAACTACAAAACATTCTGAAGGAAGGCGTCGAAGGTTGCTGTCACGGCGTTGGTTAGCAGCACCCGCCAACGAGAATTTAATCTATTCGAGTGAAAGGAAGCAAAGTGCGGTGCACGATTCCTCCCCGACCCGTTATCTCGTCCCGCGACCAACGTGGTCCTCTCACCCCTCGTCCTCCTTGGAACGTCACAGCTCGCAAAGCAACCTGCCAGCACCAACACGGGTAGGCGCATAGTTGAGGAACTCGGCAGCAGACGGAGGTCGAGTATGAACGGTTTCGTTTTTGTTACGTCGGGTAGTATACCGAAACTCGACAGACCCCATCGCTGCCAAACGCCACTACCAGCGTCACCGCCGCAACTGCGCTGATCGCCATCGGCAACATCACCACCACCACCATCATCATCGCCCCCCCGCTTTCACTACCACTTCCACTTCCACTACCACCACCACACCGCCATAACCATCACCACCACTACCACCACCGCCACCCCCACCCCAAATCGCCACCACCATCGCCACCTCCACTGCCCATGCAACTGCCGGCGCCACCGCTGCCATCGCCTCCTTCGCCGGTGCGGAGGCCATCGTCACTGCCCCCCTCCACCTTTACCGCCACCGCCCGAACCTTTTCATCGCAGACTGAGGGGAGAAGAGAAGCGAGATCACGGGCCGCAGCGGTGATTACGACATTCAGCAAGCGAGGGATTGTGCTGTGCAGCGGCTACCCCTCCTCGGTCCTCGCGGTCCGCGTCCCTCTCCCCGCCACCTCCCTCCCGTCGCCCTACCTTCGCCTCGCTCCGCCTCCTCCTCCTGCTCGCCTCGCCTCGCCTCGCCTCGCCTCGACGCGCCTCCGTAAATGTATCTTTCGCGGCGCAAAATGGGAGGCGATTGAAAAGAGTTTGGAGTATTGTGCGGCCGGCGCGGCGCGGCGCGGCGCGGCGGCGTGAGCGGGCGCGCGCGGAGAGCGCGCATAATGGCCGACACTGGGCCCGCCATTATCAAGAGGCTTTTACCCTCTTGAGGCCGGGGACCACACAGCGAGCCCCGTTGTGCACCCGTCCGACGCCGACGCCGCGTCTGGAGGCGTCGCCGCCGCCGATGCCGAGCCGTCCGCGCCGGCTAAACCGCTGCGCTGCCGCCCACGGAAGCCGGATCTTGGACGGCAATCGATGGTCACGGCGGTGGCGGAGCCTATTTCGGTTGGGAAACATTAGCTGAATATCTAGGCGTTTGGAACGTTGATGCAATTTAATACAAATCATAAGCATCTTTTTTCAGTTTTAATGTGTTGTTAGTTTGTAGGTCGACTGCTCTGATCAGTGGTTTCCGTGAGGTCTTCCTGTTCGCTTCCAGGCGAATGCCGGAACAGCTCCGTAGAATTCAGACTACGGACCGCACGCGGTTATTCCTTCCCTAACCTCTCCCCATTTCCCTATTGTTAGTGCTGAGCGATGACTGACCATCCAATGGTTTATCCTCCACCTAGTCTAGAAAGAATAGTCCAAGGCAGAGACCCATAGTGAATGTTGAATTTTAAAAAAGAACATGCTACTGATCTTTCGTTTCTTCTTTTTCGAGCCGGTTTTGTGCATTTTTAAAGTTTAATGCTCTTTTTGTGTTGAAAAATATGAACTCAATTTTCGGGTAATGATTTCTTTTCTAAACTTCTTCGTAACCCAGCATTTTATTATCAAGTGTTTTCTTAGTTGAAAGTATTCATGTGCCGGACACAATGAGGAAGTTTGTTGATTTAATAAACGCTAATTACACGTCTTCAGAATTCAAAATATTTTCTCATTTTGTTTTCTTGTATACGTACGTATATGAGGTGTAAAATACGTCATAGAGAATTTGTGAAGTTTCAAAGGAAATATAAGTTTTGGGGACCTCTAATACCGAAAAAGTTTCAAACATTTTTTTTAATCGTCCATCTGTGTAAAACCGTTGCGCCTAATTAATTTTTAGGAATTTATTCAGAATATAATATATTCCTCGACCGTCCTAGTCCGACTCGAAGTCATGCGATTTACATTAAGCCCCTGTGACATTTTCAAAATTTTCCCAATAATGGCTACAAACATTTTCTTTAAATTCTTATAAGAATAAAGTACACTTATAATGGTGGCATAGGATCGATTTTCACTGTTAGCCGTGCTCAGTTGTAGTCTGCTATTTTGTGTGTTGACTGATCATTATCTTTGTTGTTTTCCCACTGGTAACACATCGCAATTTTCATTCAATTTTTTTAACTGTTTGCAGATGATGAATTAAGGTCGTTCATTTACATGTGACAATGGCGTTTATACAAATACAATATAAATGAAATTCGTGATTACGTTGCAGTGAGAAATATCAAGATACTTTCGATACCTAAACTACGATAGTAACAACAAAAAACTCTTGCAACATATTTCTAGACAGTTGGAATATGTTACTAAACATGAATCCCTTGTTCAGTCGGGGTTTTATATGTTACTTTGAATATATAATCTCCTTTATCGAGACGATTTTCGGTATATCCCTCTTTACATAATGCTTCAGTTCGTTTGCAGAAAGTTAGCGACACAGATTAATTCCATATTCAGACGAAGATTTGTTTACATAGTCTGCCTAGTGCGCGTTCCATGGTCGGAAAGGGCCCTCGCCGCACCTGACTGTCGCCACGGAGCTCAGCTGCCGACGGGCAGTAGCCCTTCCCCGCAGCTCTAGCCCACGCCCTCGCCCCCCCCCCCTCGCGTCCCAGCCACGCTTCCCTCCCTTCCGAGCCCACACTGCTCCCTCGCCCGCTGACTGCCCGTC
The DNA here is from genome assembly GCA_011170035.1 of Teleogryllus occipitalis. Classification (NCBI taxonomy): domain Eukaryota; kingdom Metazoa; phylum Arthropoda; class Insecta; order Orthoptera; family Gryllidae; genus Teleogryllus; species Teleogryllus occipitalis. The sequence goes on along the minus strand of BLKR01000500.1, from coordinate 106,977 downwards.
GCAGATGATCCCGCTTGCATAGCTTGCGTGGGTGTGTTGACTGTCGACGCACGCTTACGGAATATTACATAATTATGTGTTACATAATCATGTTCTACGGTATATACAGGTTTTGTTACTACATTCCATATCTATGTGTTGTATACATTGAATAACTAATACATACATTACACAAATGTATAAACTTATATAAAGAGAATGTTTTCTTACTTTGATTTTGTAATATATCCGCTCAATAATCTCCAAATTTTAATTGTCTGTTGCACTTATCTTCTAGAATTATTTTTTCTGTGATGTAATCTGTTTTAGTGTAAATTAGTTTTTACTATATTGATGTTATTTCATGTATCGGCTTTTGACCAGGTCTGTGCTATTAGGTTTATTCAATTTATTTTCGAAATAAACATCAGAAAATTGGAATTCCTTGTGTGTCTGTGATTATATTGCAGACCCCAAATCACCCAATTTAGATGTGCATTTATACCACTTTTCATTTCAAAGTTATTGGATCTTGTTTACTCTTGTGGACGTACATTACAATTTGCTCCCGTTATGTTACGGGTTTGCATTGATTGCAGAAATACAATTTCACTCCATTCATTAATACTCTTAAATCTTTTTAACGCTGAAAGTCTTCTTTTCAGCTCATTCTACTGCATTGAATCCCTATTAACATTGCGTGGTTTACTATTCACCAAAAAACAATGAATTCCTTAATATTTTCGACGAATATTTCCCACTAAATATTATCGCTCATTTGTAACATTTCTGAGTAAGTACTGTTCAAGTTGCATTTCTCGATCCTTCGATAGTCGTATTTAATTTGCCTTTATTATAAAGACAGGATAGATCTCTCTATTCCCATAAGAAATTGAATTTTGGTATAATTAATTAATGAAAATTATAAAACAAAAATATTTAAAAATTGTGTCAACTTAATATCCAGTCATCTTAATTTTAATTTACATTTCGTTTAGTGTGAGGAAAAGACACTTTCGGAATATGTAAAAATTATTACATTTGACGTACCTACTCTCATCAATTTAGCTTCCACTCCCACTTCGTTTTACTATGCACATCATTCTATAAGAGTTGTACGAATTCATCATTCTTTTTGCCTAATCGAACATGTGTAGTTGATCATCCCATCTACCCTTTACCACGACGCACCTGCCATCATATCTTCCCCATCTCTTCCGCCCCCTGGAATCGCCCCGGCGGACGCCATCTATTGGCTACGGGCCGTCGCCAACCCCTCGGCAGACTAAGCCGTGCACAGCCGCCGCCGTCCGCCGCCGCGGGGGTCGAGCTCTGCCGCCATTGTGCCGTCGCCGTTGCCCCCTAATCTGGGCATTATCCTGCGGCCCTCGGGTTACATCTAATGCCCATCGCCCGGCCCCGCCCCGCCCCGCCCCGCCACTCCCCGCTCCCCACCGCCCCCGCGATCCCCGTTCACGGCGGGGCAGCCGCCGCCGCCGTTTTCGACGCTCCCGGATTTGACCCCGGGGATTGTTTCTCGAGGTAATGACCGGCGCCGACCTCCACCCCCGGCGTGTGTGTGGCGCATGCCCGTATCCTCTCGGCGCATCTTAAATACAGTCTCATTACCGGGCGCTTAATGCAAACCGGGGCTCATATGTGGAACAGATCTCCGTCATCTCATTTGCTAAAACCGTTTCTATCGGGCGCGTCGATCTTCAGATAACCTATTCTTTGTGAGTCTTTTTGACTCATTTTGCGGCGCGTCACGTTTACCCTGTGTGAGGCGGCCGCGCGCCGAAGTAGGCCGCGCTTCATTACGGGCGTATTACGGCGAGGCAGGGCGCGCGGTTTTTCTAGCGGCAGGGCAGAACCGTAATATGATTTGTATCAATGGAGCGAATGATCCTGTTTCTTGCTCGCTCGGCAAAAACGACGGCCAGGCAGGGACTGCCCGGCTCAGCCGCGAGCTCACGTCCCGACGATGGCTGAACTCGCGGAGGAGGCGGCGTTGGGGAAGAAGGACGGGAATAGTGGCAATGGAGGGTGAGGGAGAAGCAATTGAACGGATGAGGTAGAGAGCAACAAAATGAATGATCGTGAAAAGACTTAGGGAATGAAAGAAGGGAAAGCGGCGGTCGATGTTGGTAAAAATGGTGAAGATGAATGGCGTTTGCGGTTGAAGTAGGGAACGGGCGATGGCAGTCAGTGAATTGTGTCATTTTGTGAGTTCGCACGGGCGCGTGTTAGCCCTTTTCGGGTTGTCAATATGTGATTTAAACTGGTGCAAGTGGCCTTTGCATTTGTGTTTACTTTACTTACTCTACCCGGGAACTATCGCATAAAAGTCTACTTTGTAATTCTTTGTTAATGTATAATCGAAAGTAAAAATAGAAATTATTGTGTCTAGCATTGCTGCAAGTAATAATGCTGATAGGAGAAAATCGACGAGACGGTTTTTGTGGAGATGACTGTAAGGCGGAGGTCCCTAGAAACAGTGGTAGTGGTGGAGGCGTCGGCAACCCAGCTTCCGAATCGAAGCGTGGCGGGTCAGAACAATTGGCGAACGGTATCCGCGCGCGGCCCGAGTCGGTGGTGGGCGCGGATCGGGTGCGGTGGCGCGGGCGATGGCGAGGGCCAGTCCGAACTGTGTGCTCACGCGCAGGTTAAGGTCGCGGGGACGAAGCATTCGGCTGCTCCCGGCCTGTGCCGCGTTGCCTTCCGCCGCCCGCCGCGCCGCCCGTCTGCGCGGCCCGCTCCCGATCCCTCCTCCGACCCTCTCTCCATTCGCCCCGCGCCACTGTCCGCCGTCCGCTGTCTGCGCCCCCTTCCTTTCCCCATCCCGCCCCCTCACACCCTCTCTACCACCACCACTCCCCCCACCGTCACCACCACGCTGCCACTGCCTCCCAGGCGCTTCCGGGCCGTCGGCGGTGCCGCAGTGGCGTTGCCCTCAACGCACTCAGTCTCTGTTGAGGCCAGGGCATGATGGTTGCTGTCGTCTGGAGCGAGAGGTCGTTCTAGCCTGTAGATAACCATTCACTGAAAGGGTCGTAGGTTAATGATATAAAGTTTACCTTTCATGTAAAGGTAGACAGGCAATCCTAGATACCATTCAAACGATTCAGGATGTACAATCATTGTTCATAGTTTTTAAAAATTATGTATGTGCTAATCCCGTCCTATATTTTTTTCGTAGTATACATACATTTTGCGGATCTCACACGCAACCCATCTTTATTTATGAGGCCTAAAGAAAGAGAATTTCACGGAGACGTGACGAATTGCACTTTGCCTTTAAAAATATGAAGGATTTGTTTTAAAAAAACGCATCTAAATATGCATATCAAATGCAACCCGCAACATTCGGTCGAATTTTTGAAATTATATCATTAAATAACTCCTAAATAAAGCGCTTTAGGGATTTAAAAACTAAAATTTTGCTTCGAAAGGCCTCAAAGAAACATTCTTCACATTGTAATTTACAGGATGAGATCTTCTTGAACACTCTATTACAGTTATGCTGGTTCGAGGCCTCTTGATTCTACCCCATCTGTTCAGAGCCTGTAGAATCTGCAACTGTATACGAAATTAAAATAATTACTTGATATTCTACGCGATTGAATTTCACGGGTGTACCTCTCTGCTCGGTAATAACGTTAAATAAGAATTTTTTATTGACAAGGGTGTATTTTATTGTTATCAGTTACGAGGAGACATATTGAACAAGTGTACTGGTAAACTTCCGCGACTCGAGTCAGTGACTTCTCGGTTGTTTGGTTGACGCCGCTTAGTGGGTTGAGAGGCCGACGTTTCGCCTTTCATGTCGCAGGCTTTCTCGGAGCAGTGAGGAAGTCTGCGGCACGACAGGCGAAACGTCGGCCTCTCAGCCTACTACACAGCGTCACCCGGACAGACAAGAAGTCATATAGAGCAAGTGTCGGAGGATAATAAGGTCTTCACGTAAAAGATATATTACCCGCTTGATGTGGAAATGGAAAAATAGGGAAGGGGGTTCAACATGCGAGAATTCTCGCTCGGGTCCGCTAGTGATGTATTGTATCGTTTAATAAATTAGTTCATATTGAGACAGGAAACCCTACTTAACACACCTGGGAATGTTCAATTTGAGAAACAAAATTACGTATAAATGTCATTTTAATCTAGTTCATTACCGGGTTTGCTCGGGGCCTTACTCATCTCAACCATTTATTTAGTAGATCCTCGTCCCGTTTCCTCTACCCGCTCCGCCCGGCTCCACCTCAAATCCGACGTCCGCCGGCAATATCGCCTAGATACATTGCGGAATGCATTAAACGGCTTTGCTTAATCCATGACATTTTAGGGTAACATTACAATCGCAACACCGAGTATGTTGTCTATGTAGGTCGTTCACAGATATTCGTAAAAAGTTAGAACAATCGCTCCCGTACAAGAGGTTGCGCACGCACGCACACACGCGCGCGCACCCCCTCTCATACATGTACATACTCACACAAACATATTCACACATACGCATACATACATACATACATTATTTACAAGGTGTGAAACCTGTAGTTATAAACTATAATTATAAAATGAAATGTCCAACTTGTGTGACATCATACAAGGAGCAAACGTTTTGTGACGACTGGATTTTCTCTTTACGATTACTAATTTCATGAGTCCGTTCAACTGCATGAATCAATTTTCTTCAATCCTACTCCAGTAATGTTTTAGATATTATTCTTACTATTCAAATATGTGCTTCCTGCCTTATTAAAGGTATCGCGTGATTGGTCCAGTGTATCGCACGTATTACACATGTTATCGAAGATTTAGTAGCACATAACAACATAGGTCAAATCATGGAATCAAATGTGAATCCAAGTTTTATCTTGTTGTGTCGCATGCACGTGATTCAAACAGAACGTAAAAGAGTGCCGATTTATGAAATGACAATAAAACGCCATGTGTTTTATATAATAGTTTATATACTACATTGAATGGTGGCCCATAGAACATCTCCTAAAATTTAATTAATTTTTCTGACTCAAATTGCATTTAAAAACTTCAGAATCAACTTATAATGTAACTTACGTTTCATCACAGCTGGTTTTTTTTTTTCAGGATCAGTTGCGCATGCTTATGGACAGTACCTTCATAGTATGCACATGTAATGAATAACTTTTAGCACAGTTACTCAGATCTCTTTCAAAGAGTAACCTCATTAAAATTATCATTTTTCTACTCCCATTGTATAATGCTGTCATTTGATAGCTGAAACTAGTTGCATAATGAAACTCATGATGATATAGATTTCATTATGTTACAGGTTCTTGACCAATCACAGAGACGTTTACAAACACGTACAATGAATCATTGAGAATCGTTCTAGAAAATGTTTCGTTCGATTGTGTACATTAAAATTGCATTTGATATATTTTGCTTGTAAGTTTTAATTTCTTTTATTAGTAGTACTTTTTTGTGGCATATAATTTAAAATAAATTGGATCTTAATTTCACTTTGATCCTATTTGACTAGCGCAGTACTCCCTCGCAGAAGGACTGGTAACCACAGCTACTGGGGGCAGCGTGTGGGGTAGGGTTAGGAGCTGTCCGCTGGGTGGCCTTGGCTGAACTCTTCTGCCATGAAACGATTCAATGTACAAGTTTTAACTTATAAAAGTCGTAGAAAAAGTAACCTATGAAACTCGATATAATAGGTGTTAATACACTTGTGTTAAGTTTACGATACTCACTCGTTCCTAGCTCGTATCGTAATATCACACTCGTGGATTAATACCCATCATTATATCATTGTTTCATAATGTACTATTTTGTTTCAAATGCTAGTTTTGTTAATTGATATGTTGAATTAATGTTTCAACTGTTGGAATGGGCAACGGCGTGTAAGTTAGTTAATAACGGCAACTATTGACAATTTTTGAACTTTTGAGTATTCACATTGTGTAATGGAATACATTTTGTCACTGCACCTTCTATGATTATCACTTGTTCTGAAACCGAGTGAAATTGACGCTCGTAAAGTTACCGAACGGCAAACATAATTTCTACGCAGCGTTGCACCACAACGACGCATTAATGTGCCTGTTTCTGCTCTGTTATACGCAATATTCATCTGTAGTGATGTCACCATTCGCCGACATGTTGTCCCCATATATCGCCTTTTCACTCGTTTATGTGCACTAAACCTCCTCTCTATAACTTTCGACATTCCAATGGCACATAGTCCTCTTTTCGTGGTGTTCTCGCTCTAACATATTCATTGCTGCGTAAAGGCTGGAGACATCCTAATTTTTTAAATAATGAATTGTGATGATAGGTACAAATTCATTTTAGAATCAGCGAAATATAAAATTAATTTCGTTTATTATTTCGCATAAATATACTGTACTTTTGCAACGAAGATTTTAGCACAATTGACAGTATTTATATCTGTGATATATTTAATTAACATTTATTGCATTTAACTTGGCTTTATTACATATTAATTGATTAGATATTCAAGAGTCACAGATGGTTATGTGACATGTTTGTTTACGTGGGAATTTAATGGATGGTCCAGTCAGTAATAACTTAAAGTTTAAAAGAAGGTTAATGACAAAGCATCATTTTATATAACGTATTGCAAATATGTAACGGTTAGGTACGCTCTCAGACAATGAACGCTATGCTCAGACAATGAACGATATGCTCTCAGGCAATGAAAGGTTTGTATAAATAACGGTTTATTAATGTAAGGCAAATTATAAATATTTTTCAAATTCTGTTTTCGAATTGAAAGGAACTTAGAATGAGAAACAACCTTTTAGAATGAGAAATTGGGATATTGAGGTTATGTGATATTTTTTAATTATTAGTTGTACTTGTTTAGCGTTGATATTTTGTGCACTATTATTGAATGAGAGAATGGACCATATGTCACGTTTTCCTTGCATTTTTTTTATTTTTTATGAACAATGAGAAAATGCTAATCTCGAGACAAACATTCATAATAACGATCGCTTGCAAAGAGATTAGAATCTACAATGTAAAATGAAAAATATTTATAATTCAGAAAATTCCTATGGTATGGTGCCTAATTCTTTCTGCAGAATTCAGCGAGACTTTTTAAGTTTTTGGGTGTGTTCTTGTTTGCTCGTCCCATTCTTTGCGAGCGAAATTCGAATGAGAGCAAATTCCAGATTCCACCAAAGTTCCAATTCCACTGAACCGCAAGTACGGAAATGCCCAGCTCAATCAACCCGAGGGCGCAGTCTCGTCTAAGGGGCTAATAATCCGCTCCCTAACAAGCCATTAGTGGTGCGTCGACTCGTCTCAAGCCTTCTTTTATTTCAGGCGGAAAATTTGCGCCAGCGAGGAAGTTGACGTCACGAGTGTGGAGTGCGATATGCTCTCAGGCAGCCACCTCGTTACGCTCCATTCGCAGGATGGAGATGTTGAAATTGAGCGGACTCGTGGTTGTGCGTGTTGGGGTGCTTGGTGTAAAAGAAACCACGCTGATCGTGGAATGATATCACAATTGGGTAAATATTCTGAATCGTTAGTATGATGGCAAAACCTAGTATCTAAAAAATGAGATTTTGTGTAACATGTTCCCAGATGTTAAAGAAGATGCGATGTAAAACGCCATGTCTCAAAATCTAGCCACGAACACCGCAGTAATGAATATTCAGCACCTCGTGTCTAATGTTTGAATATTAAGTTTTTCTCGTTCCGTGCAAACATTTGTTTTTAGGTTACGAGGTTTTGTACAAAAAACAGCTATGCAAGTGGTGTATAATATACCTTTATCGCATGCACCCCTAACATTGCTCGTTTTCAAAACACGTGCTTGCTCAATAAAGTTCAACTTTATGAACTAGTTTCATAATATAACTAGTGTCTTCAAGTTTTCATTCCTATTACGATCGTCCACAAATAAAAACTTTTTCTGTTCTAGAATTTTGAAAACTGTATTTACTCTAATTGAAAAATCGAATAGTGATGACATGCATATCCTCTCCATAGCCTCTGAATAGCTCATAAAACGTCTTGCGTTATTAAAAAAACTTGAGGAAACTTGTTAGAAATTTACCTTCGAAAACAACTGCTATTAATAAGGAACTAACTTGGAAAATTATAGTTATTAATAGATTCTCAATTATATCATTTTTATTTACTGCGCCCATACATATTTTTACCTCTTGTAAATTGGGCGGTTGACGCAGGCGTTAATAAGTTATTTAGGGGAGTTAAAGCTTGTGTTACTGGCAAGGTTACATGGGGACGGAGCATATAAAAAAAATCGAAATTCAAAGAAAATGTATTGTATTGTTGCAGCGGATGGATCCTGATAACACAGTCTGTTAGAGGGAAAATGGGAACAAAATATGGATCTTTTTCGTTATACGTATACCAGTTCACCAGATGAAAGTTTGTTCCTTTGACCCGAAGAATTTCGTTCACCATGAAGGAATCAGTTCTCTACAATGTGAACATTGTACACTGAATACAACGTTGTGTCAATGAACATTTAAACATTTTAATATTAGTTTTACTAAAAACACACACCGTATTATTTCAATTAATAGTAATTCTATTACTATATTACTAATATATTAGAGCTCTATTGGCGATTGCCGCCCCGAAAGCCCTGCTAACCCACAATGACAAATTTTATACTACTACTTGGTAAATCGGAAGTTTGTAGTGGACACTCTTCCTTTGATCCAGTGAACTAAGTATTCGTACTTTTCACGCTAGATATCTCATTTTCGTGCCAACGCAGTTTTATAACTAAGGCATTTTGATACCAAGTGGTCCGCGACTTGCTAATGCAGGCACTTCACTCTTAGGAGAATTTATTTTGAAGGGTGTAGTAAATAAATAGACATTGAAAAAAGTAACTCACCTATTGATTCGCATTGTACATTTTTGCGATGTGTTGTAGAAATTGTAGACAATAAAAAACAGTTTAAATGACTTACAATGCGAAACAAACACGCAATTCCACACCGAAATCACGTCAATTCAATGAGAAACACAATTTCACGTCGACTCAATGAGAAAAATGTATCATGAAACGTTTCCACGTTCAGTTAATATTTGATAATACAAAAAACAACGTAGTAACGCATTTCCAAATTCATAATTCATAGATATGTATAATCCTTAGATCATGTATTATTCCTTTTTCCTTGAAGAAATTCATTACTTCTTCCTTCGTTTTGTACTTTTCAGCGAGTCTGAGGACATTCATAATGGCCATTCAAATTTCAACTATTCAATTGTTTCATAAACAAATCTAAAGAATAAACTAACCCCTGAACGGGGATATTGATTGATTGATGTTTTCGTGTTTCCGAGCGCGTCAACTGCTTTGGTCATTAGTCCCGTTAGTGTAGTGCATGTTTTTTTCTCGGGAGATGGCGGTGATCTTCGCCTGCTGGATGGCGAGATCCGGCACCGACCTACCGTCGGCTAGTGGGGTTTCCCCCTAACCAAGACTCTCCCACCAGCAGGGCACCGCCCCAGTCGGGACAAGCTCTAATCTCCCGACCGGTCTCCCGGAGTATGTGGTAGTGTAGTGCATGTCAGTGTAAGTATGTGTGTAATGGGAGAGGATAGGTCAAGGAAGAGGAAGGACAGATCGCGCGCGGTCCGTGGCCCGTTTGGTAGGGTACTGCTCCGGCATTCGCCTTGTATTGATCGTAGAAACTACGGAAAGCTACCGATCAGAGCAGCCGGCCGCTAGAATTCTCCTCCAGACAGCGACTGAATTCGACCTAGCTGAAAAGCCAGTGTTGAAAATCCAGCCGCCGTCAGGACTCGAACCTAGGACCTCCCGGTCAGAGGCGCTGCAGTGACATCAGTTGATGCACTGAGTTACCGCTACCGGTAACGAGGATATTGATCTCGGTGTATGATATATAGGTGTATCAACTAACAGCCTTTTGGGCAAATTTTCTGAAGCCAATTTGACGCTAGATCCTCGCTTGACTGATTGTACTATCGGTTTGGGCATTTATCTCGCGAATTTAGTATTTGGTGTATCAGGTGTTTTCGTTTCAGGAATGGGATATTGGTCACTGGACACACATAATCGAGAAGACGCTACTGTAAATGTATTGGGATTTTTTAAGACGTATTATAAAGTCTGACAGAGGTCTTAAATATTTTGAAATGTGTTCTGTGTGAACTGTGTAGCGAGAGCCATGCATATTTGCAATTATATATTTTAAGTCCCACAGAATGAGGATTTCCTTTTAGAAAACGTAAATAATGTGGACGAAACGTTTCTGGACAATGTGTCTGTCTGTCAAATCGCGTAAGCGAGATGTAAGCGAGATCGCGTTATGCGAGAAAGTAAAAACTCTCCTGCAAATTCAATCTGCAGCATTCCTTGCTTCAAGGTATTGTTCGTAATAATGTTCATGCTCGATTTTTGAACAGGCTAAAGATAACACATACCGAATGTTTATAATAAATTTATGAAAACCAGGTGATTTAAAATCTGAGACCAAGTATCAAAATTCTCTGTCGTACGACTAATGGTCGTCTATCGTATAATTTCAGCTTTCTTTCAAAATCTAACACTTTTTTTTTCAAAAAAATATTCTGAGTAAGGAACAGAGTCACTGAGTATTTCTTTAAATTTCACCAAATTTATTGAAAAATCTCAACAAACTCAGAGAATAACAGAAAAAATTTCCAACGTCCGTCTCTCTTTAATAGCGTCCTTCGAAATTCTTTTGTGAAAAGAAAGCAATACCGTTAAGGAATGTGGGATCCCTTCGTCTGGCAGTCTGCCCCTGAAGCGTGGAAATTCCCATTTCGCCCATTGACTCCGGTCGCTTCGACTCCAGCGGCGACCAGCACGCTCTAACCCGCCGCCTCCGCCCTTCCTCCTCCCTCCTCCCTCCTCCCTCCTGCGGCACCTGCGCGTCGCGCTTCTCCCTCACCTCTCCTCCGGCCGCCGCCCACGCAACCGATGCTGCCGTTGCCTCAGCCTACCACACCCGTCTTCGCATCTGCCACCGCCACGCCCATCGGCATCACTATTTCCAAAAACGCTATCACACACATACCCCTACCGTTGCTACCGTTATAACAATTTCCCTCATTTCATCGACCACTATTAATATCAACCTCAACCACTCAGCTTCGCACTTTCTTCCGCCACTACTGGAATCAGCAGCATTCGCGATTACCAGGTACCCTGCAATTATCTCCACTACAATTACTACCAATCCACCCGCTACCACCATCACTAAAACTGCCACGTCTGTCATTACAATGTTTATGACAACCTTCCCTTTCATGCCTCCCCGTTATTACAACCACACCCACTATCGTGCACTTTACACCTCACTTTCCGTCCACTGCTATGAGTATCCCAGCTGTCTCCTCTTTCCTCTGTCCCTCCGCTTCCAACGGCCGCTGCCGCCAGCGGTGCGCCCGCGGACGCTATTATGACGAGTGTGATGACTCAGGAAGCGTCTTCATCCTGAGCGCGCTACGTGCGGCGTTAAGCTGAGTGGCAGGCGTGCAAAGACTCTGCGGACCCCGCTCCACCCCCGCCTCCGCCTCTGCGGCATCCTTCTCCCCGGTCCTTGACCCCGCCTCCTCCTCCTCCTCCTCTGCCGCCGCCGCCGCCACCTGCCCTGCCCGCCGGCCTCGCCCCGCCCCGCCCCGATCAACCTAGTCGCCGCCGCCGCCCCGCTGTGCTCAGACCACTTCCGGTCAGGGTTGCGCTTGCCTCTGGCCGTCCCTCGTGACGCGCCTCTCAACGCTTGCTCGGACTGGAGAGGGAATCAGTCGCTCACTCTCCACTCTGGTCGGACTCTGGGCACGTATCTTAGGAACTTATTAAATCTCAGGAATAGTGTTTTGAATGGTCTTATACAAAATTACCCTTAATGATGCGAGTAAATTAAAATTAGCAACGCGTCAAAAGCTTCATAGACTAATTGTATTCGCTACATAAGCGTTTTATCAATTTTTATCATACATTTGATATCTACATTTCATAATTCTCTTCATTCACGGGAGACCCGCCGCCGGTTTCTGAACTCTAGCCCTTTCTCGTCCAAGTCTCTGGAGCCCACTGGGAGAAGTTGTAAGTGTCTTGGCGATGCGAATTCTCTTGGTTCTTGTTATACATTGTCGCTGTTCTTGTCTTTTAATATTGTACATCGGGATAGAGAATGCCCGTCGAAGGAAATATCTCTCTTAAGGCCCATTAATCCCATGGATGTATTATTTATAGTCCACCGGAATCACTGTGCAAAATACAAGTTATTTACCCTCTCAGTATTTTTGTTCGTGGTTTGCTTAAATGGTAATAAGTCATAATGGCACGAACATTGCTGTTATTATTGAGATGGAAAGCATTCTTTTGCTTTAATTGCGGAGATGTAAAGCAAAATTTAAATTATTCATTTATGTTTTTCCTACGGTCTGATCTAAATAATATACTATCTCGAAAATTGAATGAATACTGATATTGTTCGTATAAAAATAATGATTTGAATAACATCGAAAACATATAAATATTTTTTTACAGAATCCTGAAACTTTATTCTTTGTAATTGAGATAACTAATCCTGTTCTACAATTTCATTACATTTTGCATATTTCACCCTCTTTTATATTTTATGTATCTACATGTACTAGGCAACGCGCAAATAATCTTTTCTTCATGGTACATTATCTCTCATACAAAGTATAAACACGTTGATTAGTATTTAACTGACAATGTGCATACGTGAAGAATGTTGTTAATTTTGAATTTTGTCACTCTGAGAAACAAACGAAAATATTTTTTCCTTGGGGAAATATATTGAATGAAAATCGAAGTAACAATAAGCTGCTTACTCATTGTAGTATTTCTCTGGCGCATTGTAGCCTCTGCTACTGAGTCTACATGATGTATTACACATGTCTGACTCCGACGTCCCTCAGAATTATATCGTACCCTTGTGAAAAATTCCACTGAGTTTGTGTGCTCGAGGTCGTTTATCACAATACAGAACGATGTCGTTCACTTCCAAGCAGTGAATTTTGAGGTCTTGTTTTCCTTTTCAAGCGCCTCATCGAATCTCCAAGTTTGATCCATATCTTCCTTTACACCTTATCGGAGATGATATGTAATTCAAAGGTTTCATCGTCTAAGACTTATCAAAGAAACTGCCGATTTGGTAGAAGCATAGCACTGAACTTCTTCGGTATATATTTCTTTTTAAGGTAATAAGGAATGTGAATCACAATAATCATTTTCATCAAAGTAAACCTCTTTGCCCCTTGGTAATTTTTATCTGGCAACGTGTTAACAGATGACCGTAGAAATCCAGTTTGCATAAAGGGCCGAGAGTTCATAAAAAATATTTTATCCTCACATTCTGCGGACTTTAACGTTCCGACATCTGTTCTAATCAGGAACCTCACCTGCCATGTGAGGACGATACTGAGTGCAGAAATGGATTTTGTATATTAATAGTCAACTCACAAAAAACCCTAGCAGTGGTATATCCCCTTTTTAAGCTAACTGGTTCAAATCTGACCTTAAATATGTGATCAAAGTCATTGCGTCGTCGAAAAATGATCTGTCAAAACTCAAACCTTCTCTACGAATATGAATTTTAGATGCAGTGCGGAGCTAGAGAACTGCATTAAGGTAGTACAGCATTTAATTTCACTCATTAAGCTCGTCCCTCAAACATTTCAGATTCTGTTTGAGCCTTCATGTTCTTGTTAGAGATGGAAATTTTTGGAGATGGTGCTCGCTGAAAATTTAAAAAGCGGAAATAAAGAAATTCAAAACGGGTTCTTGCTATATTTTCACTACAATGTGAATCACATCGTTGGTTTTATCGTTTCAGTTTATTTCTGACGAACCCGTTAATAACTCGAAGCAGATTTTGCAGATCGCCTCGCGAAGCACACTTTGTCGATCGGAACACGATCTTCGTTGTCGGTTGCACGGCGCGGAATGTGCGGTTCTGGAGGAAAAAATCCCACCCGACGATCGCCAGAGAAAGGCCGAGGCGATGAAAGGATGTCCGAGGCGTTGAACCCAGGACCGTCCCCCTGCCGCATTTCCCACATTTTCCCTGTGAGGTCGTTGTTCGGCGCGCGCGGGCCAGACGCCTCGGATCGCGAAGGGACGCCGCGCCGCGCCGCGCCGCGCCCTGCCTCGCCCCGCCCCCAAACGCCGGGAGTCCCTCCCTGGCGTCTGGCGCGGCGAGGACCCACCGCTTCAGCAGGACTAGGACTCTATGTTTGAAGTTGGAATCTCACAGAACGTCTTGCAAAATTATAAATCTCTTTTGTCTACATAGCTTTCTAGAGAATGTTCACGAAACAACCACTTTACCTACGAGCAATCATCAAAACGTGCAATGATAATGTTGTTGATGTTGGTCAACTTGCATTGATGAGATAAGGCATTGTGAATCGAAAAGTGAGTCATTGCCTTTACAATATCAACTACTGTGTGAAGAAAAAGAAAAATGACTTTGAACAGTTTGCTTTATTGTAAAAATGCCTTATTCTTCCGCAGGAGCCACATCAGATTGTTTTGGCTTCTAAGAATCCCATAAAAAAGTACACTCGAAGACAAAAATAAACACCAACTTTCAACTTTTACAAACCAACTTTACAATTTTGTTATATTATATTTTGATAATAATAATAATAATAATAATAATAATAATAGTAATAATAATAATAATAGTAATCATACATTTAATTTTTTAAAGTATTAACAATATGGAAATTAAAATTTTTACTTGCATAGATTTATTGTTATTAGCATTATTTTTATTGAAAAATTTCTTTATTAGTAAATGAATTACGGTTCTGAGTGAATCTTCAACCCGGGCCTAGCATTGACTCTTGACGCCCTGTTGGAGGGGAAGGTGGGAGAAGTATGAAGCTTCAGAAGTGGAGTGGCGTTGGAATGTACGCCCTCTTCCTCCGAAAGTGAAGTCACGTTCGCCATATCGTGCGTTGTTTGTTCGCATTGTTTGCAGAATCTCTCATGAAAGGCTTCTATGCAGCTTACGATGTGTTTGCTTAACAGTGATAATGGTATTTGGGACTCTAGTTGTAACGTGACTTCGGAAACAGACGTTTCTGTGTTCAAAGTGAAGAGCAGAAAAGCTCGTATGTGCGTGGTACAGCGTCCTTGAAAGGGTTCTTCTAAATGGAGAGAATATTTTGAACATGGAAATTAATAGCATGAGTGTAATGAACAGCAATCGTGCAATTTCATTAGTATCTTTAAAAGAAATAGCGAGTATTGTATTCTGAACTATTCGTTGTAATTACACATTTAATTTTCGTGATAAAAATGTACTCAACAACAGATCAAAGGGCATCGGTCTACGAATCTTGTGTAATCAATATTTTCCTGACACTTCTATGTACTTTTTACGGCTATCTAAAGCCGTAATTATTTCTCCTTGCGTTTTTAGAATGTAATACGAACTAAAAATGCATCAACGTTTGTATTAAATGTATCAAATGTACAACTAAAAATGTATCCAATGTAACAACAGCATTGTATCAAAAGTGTATCCAAAAAAATCTATCTATACCTAACTATATGAATGATCTAAAAGTATTGACTTATTTGTATCAAATCACAGAATTGTTTACGACGTATATCTATGTGATATGATATAAGTTACAATTTTTCTTTGTATTAAATTATATTTTTCTTGAAAATATCCAAATCACTTGAATTCAATTGGAATTTTGTTTTGAATTATAGCAATGAAAAAAAAATTATCGTTTCCATGACTTAAATATTTATGAAGTAGAATGCTCTTAATAAATTTTTTATCGTAGAATAATTGTGAAAAAAATGCTTATAATTTTACTCGCATTGGTAAGCTATAAGCAATGGTATTCGCTACTTTAGCCCACGACTGAGGACACACGCCGCGTGCATTGGAAGCCCACATCTAATTGCGTAATGGACTGTCCATTTCATTCTTCATCACGTCGCGATATCAATCAGCGACGCGCCTCATTTATTATTACGGCGCAGGAAGAGGCTGTTTATTTGGACTGGCCCTGGTGAATAGGTAATGCTCCGCGAAGAGGGCGAAAGTCATTTGAGAGGCGCAGTGCAGCTAATAGAGCGCGGGCGTCGAGCTGCGGACGGACGCGTGGCCAGCCTGCCTGGCCGCACCGCCCGAGGCCCTGCTCCGCCGCCTCCATCGCGTCTGGGCCCCTTCCGCTGGCGTCCTCCCGTTCGCTGACCTCCGGTCCTCGAACGAGAACCTCTGCGAGTTTCTGTCATTCATTCACCATCGATTGTGTAAGATTTTTTTAAAATGCATATTTATTTTTCATTCGGATGTACATATGTTTTCTATATGTTTTGAATGGCGTACAACTATTCTTGTTTCCCAATCTAAAAATCTAACTCTAACTACGGGAAGGAGTGGGAAGCTACAATACGCACCTACTATTAACAATTATTTGAGAATATGTTTAGGAAGACCTTAAAAGGGTAACGGATTTTTATACGTGTTGGAGTAAAGTCGAGTTTGTAAAGCGAGGTTGTAGTGGATGGCGTTTGGTATAGAGTTGATATTTGAATAAAAGGTATTGGACGGATGAGCTATGTGTTTGGTGATGGAAGTTATATTCAGTTCTTTGTGTATTTGTTCGTTGTATATAAAACGGAGCGTGAGTTGCTAATCGGAGAAATCTATTTTGTATTATTTGTAGTTTATTTATGCTGATGCGTTAGTCTGGACGAATACGTATTGGGCGGCATTGTTTATTGATAGGCAGATTGTGTAAGATATGCACTTTTTCCCCTTATTCAGTTTGTTAGATAAGTCACAGAACTTAGGGTTGTTTTACACACATGCGCGGGAGAGGGTCATAAATATTCACAAGCATTGATTTGTATCTTCTCCTTTGCAACGTTTATAACTGACCTAAAATCGTAATAGTTTTAGTGACGTAGTAAGAGAAAAGTCCAATGAATCAACTCTGAGGGATTGGACATCATCTTGTTTTAATAATAATTTTGAAACATACAGGCGTATCGCAGATATACACCAGGTCTCCCATCTTATGATAGCAAAATTCAAGTATATAATATTTAATGTAAATTATAATGCTAAACTAAATATTAATGGGGACGTTTAAATCGGAAAGTGGTTGAAAAATTATAAATGGTCTCATGAGTTATATGCCTCAGACTCCTTGTCATAAAACGATTATTATATACTATAATTTAAAAAACGAGAAAAGTGTTGTTATAACTTTTGATTG
Source organism: Teleogryllus occipitalis (assembly GCA_011170035.1). Lineage (NCBI taxonomy): Eukaryota > Metazoa > Arthropoda > Insecta > Orthoptera > Gryllidae > Teleogryllus > Teleogryllus occipitalis. The sequence continues at coordinate 89,712 of BLKR01000500.1, read as the reverse complement.
AATTTCACGCTATTTTATCATTGATGCACCTAAAACAGCTTCATAGAAGTTTTTCATTCCGACAAGATGTTTTGCTGGATTTGGTGGTTAATTTATTTAATTCGTATGGCATTGTATTTGCGATTCTAAAGATAGCTTTATTTAAATTCTCCCAAACACTACAGACCAATCTAACATGAGCTCTATTAAAATCCTCACCCGTTTCTACATTCTCTTACACATTTGTCTCACTTTGCATCCACCCACTCTTCCAACTATATCACGAACTCCGCTTCCATATTCGTCTGAATTTCCTTCTCAACCTCACCTCTACCCTGCCACCAACTGCACCTCCCTTTCACCTCTGCTTAAACTTCATTCCCGCTGTCACATTCCCTCCAATCGCCGCCCATTCACCTGATTACGTGCACCCTCAAGTCATTTCCGTTTACCTTCCCCCTTTTTTTGTTTATTAGTGTTGAAAACACATACATAGTTCAGTTAGTATTATTCATAAGTTTTTACATGCTTATTTACTAATCTCAAATATAAAACCTACATGCTATTACAAAGGAGGAGGAAGTCCCATTTGGAGTCCTCAGTCTGGATCTAAATCACCAATTCATTTTTTATTTATTTTCAGGAATATGTAGTACGGATATTTGTTTTTGATTATTGTTTGGTAAGTAGGTTTTGGGCAATTTTGAAATGTGATAGAGCTCGGAAGAAGTTTAGAATATACGTTGGTGGCCCGGTACGTAATGTATTGATCTATGGGTTCAAATTTAAATTCGTTGTGGAATTGGGTGTTGGTTATGTACCAAAGGGCTTTACAACTGTTCTTTGGAATTTATTTTGTAGAACTTGAAGTTTTTGAAGGTTAGTTTTAGCTGTGTTGCCCTTTCGACACCTGCACTGTCACGGTCATATGCCCTCCCCCCCAGCCCCTTCTCTTGGAAGCCACCGCCACCAGCTCCGCCGCCGCCGCCGTCGCCACCGCCATCGCCGCCTCCGCCTCCGCGTTCGCCACCGCCTCCGCCTCCGCCGTCGCCACCGCCATCGCTGCCTCCGCCTCCGCGTTCACCACCGCCGCGCCGCGCCGCGCCGGCGCCGTCGGGCAGATGTGTATCCGCCGGCTCTTCCGCCCCTGTCCCTCCCCCTTGTCTGACGACTTGCTATATTACCTCTCTTTTCCGTTCGCCCCTCATGTATGTCCTTTTCTTCATTGCCAGCTAATGTTTCTTTTTTCTTTTCTGTGCGTTGTCCATTAACTTCCTGGTTGTTGCATTTGCTATTTTCGCTCTTTTATGCTTGTTATATTGTCCTTTATCGACCTCATCACTGGTAGATTGCATGACCGAATGTTATTCGTCACTGCTCTGTTATTTGATTGATCACTCTCACCTTTTCCTGTTCATGTTTTCTATTTGTTTATCGTTTTCTTCAAAGCCATTTGTAACTAATTATTACATCTAGAGTTCAGAGAAATACGGTTCATATGCTTAGATTATGCCTGAAATTCATGGCGCGGAGAACGAGTGTTCTTTGAGCAGTGTTACAGTACATAAAAGTTTTACTGACTTCAGTGACTTATAATGAGTATTGAAAAGAAAAAAAAAGAAAAGAAATCAAATTTTGTAATAAAATGACCAAAATTTTCTTTGAAAATCAAATAATTATTTAAAACAAAAATCTGGCTTTTCAAAAAAAAGAATGCATATTAAACGAAACAATTAAATTGAATGTCCTAATCTGGGTAGATATTACATCAACTATGACATATATTGATATCCGAATGTTGTATTGGGATCTTTAATGAATTATTTTTAAAATATATAAGATCTAGATTTACACTCTCTATTTGTACTGCTTGTTGAATTTTCGTGTTTCATTTCTGTACGTAGTAGTTTCTAATTTTGAAACCCGGAATTGTATGGCTCATATTCCCAAGGCGTACTAACATCTTTGTCTGACGGTGGGTTTGAAATCCGCTATGGGCATGTGTTCTTGTCTGTTGCCTTCAGTATATTCTGTGACGATGATCAACAACCCTGAGCTGACCTCAACCAAGAAGGCAGCGTGAGTGCCAGTGTGTTTTGTATGGTTCATGGAACGCACCATAGGAGGAGCAATAGCGACCGGCTGGAAGTGAAAGCCATAATAAAAGATACAGAAATGAAAGGAGAGGTGTTAGTCAACGTGGGTTCGCCCGTCTTCCGACTTGCACATCTGCGCTTGTTCCCATCCCCGCTCGCGACGGTCTCTGTTGCTTGGCCGCCTTCCCAGGCGCATTTGCCCTCCTACCGCTGGCGGTGGTCGCGGCCGCGACCGCGACGCGCGCAACTCCAGTTTCTACTCGCCTCCTCCACGCGTATTTTACCTCGAGATTAATATTGCGGTGCATACGCGGCGTCTGCGGAGATGGCGCCCGCGATACGCCTGAAATACGAGCGGCCTCGACCGGGACGCAGCCCGGAGCTCTCGCACCCACCTACGCCCACTCTTGCCTCCCCCTCGCGGTCCCGCTTTCGCCTGCACGAATCCACCTATGACCACCACCACCCGCCCTCTCCCCCTCTCCCCGCCCCGCCTCCGCCCCGCCCCCGCCACGCCTCCGCCACGCCTCCGCCTCGCCCTCGCCCCGACCGCGCCCAACCCTCGCCTCGCCCTCGCCCCGCCCTCGCCCCGCCCTCGCCCCGCCCTCGCCCCGCCCTCGCCCCGCCCTCGCCCCGCCCTCGCCCCGCCCTCGCCCCGCCCTCGCCCCGCCCTCGCCCCGCCCTCGCCCCGCCCTCGCCCCGCCCTCGCCCCCCCCTCGCCCCGCCCTCGCCCCGCCCTCGCCCCGCCCCTCGCCCCGCCCTCGCCCTGCTCCTCGCCCCGCTCCCTCGCCCCTGCTCCTCGCCCTGCCCCTCACCCCGCCCCCTCGCCCCGCCTCTCGCCCCCGCTCCTTCGCCCCGCCCCTCTCTCGCCCCGCCCTCGCCCCCGCCCTCGCCCCGGCCCTCGCCTGCCCTCGCCCCCCGCGCGCCGAAGCAAGCGAGCTTACGCACCGCCCCGCCCCGCCCTCGCCCTGCCCTCGCCCCGCCCTCGCCCCGCCCTCGCCCCGCCCTCGCCCCGCCCTCGCCCCGCCCTCGCCCAGCCCTCGCCCAGCCCTCGCCCCGGCCTCTTCTCAAAGATATTCTCCACACACAATATATTCTTGCATCTGAAGAGCTATGTAACAATATTGCCCGTATTTACGATGTATTTCTGTGTATTTTGACATAAGTTGTTCTCTAGCTTTGTGGATTCTCTCGTACGCCTTCACATTTGATTACGTCCAGAACTCTTGACCATTGTGAGAGAACTTCGCTGTTGCCTCTATATTCGACGTAGTCCGCTTTCTCCGATGAGCTCAAGGCCTGACTACTTCGTAAATTATGGCTGTTTATCAATGGGACGTACACTAAACCATACAAATTATAACAGCCATAGAACGCTATCTGGCGCTGAGGAGTTGATAATATACAATACGTGGTAATGGGTACTTCTTAGTTTCCATCTGACCAGCTATAGCACAGAAAATAGTTTTATCAACTTTTCTGGTGGCAGCACATTTAGAATGATTCATTTTGTTGTTTACAAATGCCTTACTTGCAAGAAAAGTGAGTAGTGAGGTGTAATTATTCTTTCAATTTCTGTTCATTGGAGGTGCATATGTATATCCTGAGGACTTTATTTGCGCTGGACTCGATATTATGACCACTATTATACTTCGTCCCTGGATATAAATCCTCACACCTTTGGGCTGTCTTGAATACGAGTTTTATTTTCTCTCTTTTCTGTATATGTTCAGTACATCTCAAAATAATTACAATTATGATTGCCAGTTCTGTCCGAAAGAATCACAAATCTTATTACAAATCTCACAGGGATTACAAATATGATTTATCGTAACTACAGTTACCACTCATTCTCTTGATCTGCCGCGACCTCCGCCAGGGGCGAGGCCAGTTCCCGCCGCTGCCCTATCGAGGAATGCCTGGCGGTGTTTCCACCCTGGTGGTTCCCCGAGGGGCGCGTTTTTACGGCAGTGGCCGGGCCGGGCGGCGAAGCGCGAGCTTTAACGTTGCTGGGTAATGGAAACTGGCAAAACGAGGACATGAAATTAAATAACAAAGTACTCCCGTTAGTTGTTAATTTAAGTGATAAAAATGTTTGCGGAGAATATTAACCTGTAAGCCCATTTGCGACGTGGCGAAGTGGTTTGGGCGTGCGTTCGGTTCACGGTCTTGCGTTCTCGTTGTGCGCGCCGTCTGCTCCCCCATGGCGGCCGTGTGCCCGTGGGGCCTCGCGCCCCCTCACCCGCCCCCTCACCCGCTCTCGTTCAGCGCAGTTGGTGAAACGACCTAGGCCACGCTCCGTTAGGCCACGATGACTCCATTATTTCTGGTAGTGTAGTAATGGCGTTTCCTTGCAACGGCTAGTATTCCGTTCCGTCCTATTTCATAACTAAATTCCATTTTGTACGAAAAAACGAAACCGTTGGCTGAAGAACCCCAGTTGATTCGTGAAAGCACATAAAGATAATTGTATTTCTGTTAATGTATTGATTGTGAGGTACCCAATTATGCAATGGGTTTTTATATCAAATCTGTACGTGTTATGAAATCAGAAGAGAACGTTACAATACCATGAATATTATTGTAATATGTTTGAAATGTCGATTCCATTTTGTATATCTAATAAATACTTACTCGATTTTCTTTTGAGCGTTGATTTATAAATATAATTATTCATTCGAATTACTTGTATAAAAACGTTTTATAATTTCAAAGTCGTTTTGAAGTGTTAGCATCGTGCTAGTATTGAGTTTTGTTTTTCAAATTATTGAGAACTTCCAAATACTTAACATTGGATTACTATGTTTTTTCTCAGACATTACACGAAACTTCCCTACCATCCTCCGGACTAAGACAGGGTTGGATCTCTCCTGAAACATAGCAATACGAACAGATGAGATTTTCATCTTTGGTCGAATGACTGAATGTGTTTATCTGAAGGAAGAATTCGCGATGTTTCCCTTTCAGTAGAAATACGGAGAAGGCCGCACGAAGAAGGGTGATATCAACGGAAAACTATGGGAGAAAAACAGCTCTGTAGAAAAAAAAACTATTTATTTAAATATGAAGTTATGCACTTGTGTGAAGTTGTCTTTTTATGCCTTTTATGACAAGCGTTCTTTAGGTATATGGTGCTTTAAAATAGCTAAGCCGGTCCTGCAGCTTCGTGATAAAATATGATGTACCTAGGTAGCGTCATTCTACGCCATCGATTGTTCAAGCCGAACCTTCCTATCTTTCACGGTTCATAAGATAAAAGGGGTGTTATGACTTAGTTGACTCATTCTGTATACATAAGGGAAGCTCTTTAAAGTCCATGAAACATACTAATCGGTTAAAGAATATAATGGAAAACTAGTAGAAGAGGAATGAGAAATGCGAGGCACACTGCCGACTCTTTGTAGGCAATTAATGCGCAACGTGTCGTTCAAAAACCATGTATAAGGATTTTTATTGCTTCAATTGCCTTCCTCTTCTTGTAAAGCGTCGTCCAACTCATGTTAAGTGAGTAGCGTGACAAGACTCGAAACTAATAGTATTAAGCCACGTTTTCATTGCCTTTTAAGAAATAACATGAATCAACAATGACTTTCCAAGTTGTCATGCTCAACAACCGCAGGGATGTAATGGCTTTGAGAATTACCTCTTTCGCAGCAGGATATGTACTTCACCATTATTTACTTACAGATAGAATAACTTTCCTTTCAAGGACTTTTACTTCCTTTTGAAATCATGTCACATACATGATGACGCACAATCATGATGCACATCTGAGAACAGTGTATGTAGATCTTTGTTAGTTGGGTATTAATGCAAACTTTTAAAGATAAGAATGTATTTTTTAATTCCATACACCAAAATTTAATTTGCAAGCTGTTACGAAAAGTAGATCCATGTTCATTATGTCGCCTTGAGATACCCTGTATTTCGGGTTTTGGTTGTTTCATAATCACCAAGTTTGAGATTCAACTTTAAATATTTGATCATTGATGTAAAGACATTTTTTTCGGCTAGCTTTTTCAAATAGTTTTCTTGGAATTCAATACGTACGCCATAAACATCTTTAATTTCTTTTATTTTTTACTGATAAGTTTTACTTGTTATTGCCTTCGATATGGAGTTCGATATTCACTGCGTATCTCACCTGGATCGAGAGGATCGTGGTTACGAGGCCAATATGAAAACAGTTCAACGGTGCTACATGTTTTCTTATGGAAGGAATTGTGAGAGAGAATTATGAAAGGGAATTATGGGAGGGAAATATGAAAAGACAAACCGAGTCATGTTAACCACTAGTTAATTAGTAAATAAGTAAATCTGAATCATTAAAATTAAGTTAAATGATGTTCCGCGGGCGTTAACTGGTTCTTATCCCCTCGGGCGACAAAATGCCCACGGGCCAAAGGCTCTCGGGCGTTTTCTCGCCTCTCGATCATTAGAACCTTTATAACGCCCTTGGTGCATAAATATTATATATTCTGCATTACCCCTCTGCTTTAAAAATTGAACAAACACCAAGTCTCCAATTTCACGATCATTCCATTCATGTTACTTCACAACTTCATTGACAACCTTCAAAATATCAGTCATAATTCCATTACCATGCAGCTGGATCGATATCAACCACTAGAGAATTCTAGCGGCAAGCTAGAATCGCTCTGATGTGTAGTTTTACGTTGATCCTCTGATCAATATTAGGCTAATACCCGAGCAGTACTCTAAAAATGGGCAACGGACCACGCGTGATCGTCCTCTCCCCTTGCATACAAGTACATTTCACTCCCATGCACTAAACTACCACACATGTGGGGAGCCTAGAGATCGTCCCCCGCTGGAAGAAGATACTTAGAGGGGAAAACCGCGTGAGCCGGGCTGTAAATCAGAGGCCATTCTCACGTATCAACGGAGAGGAGAACCGATATCTCGTGGGGTATACCACTACATACACCACATTTACTGGAGAAACTTCTTTTTAAATAGTTCGTTCCTTGCAAAATACTGAGAAGTAATCCTGAATATTTTAACGGGGCCATATGGCGTTTAAAGAGACAGGGTAGACTAGCATTTAATAGGAGACATGGCAGCATTGCTGACATGATAACTTTTAAAAATTACTACAGGGAATTAGAAAAATAAAACAAAATAGCGCTTGTATTATTTTTGACAAATTTTTAAAGACAGGAAGTAATAATTGGTCAGGCTTTTACAAATATGTCCGCAGACAAGGAAGAAATTCAGGAAATTCGAGTGGCAGATAACGCTTCACTGCACGACGATCAAGCAAAAGCAAATGCGTTCATCGCGTATTTTGGATCGGTATTCAAACCAAAACGGGTGAAGTAGCAAGTTAATTATTTTCTAATTGAAAATCAGTTCAAGCTTCATGCATGGAAACTCCGCAAACGTATAAAATCACTGGAAAACGGTAGGTCACGGGGGCAGACATCTTGACAGATTTTATTAAACTCGATGGTGAACCAGTATTGCCCTATTTGTTAAGATTATTCAATGTTTATATTAATAACGTAAGTTTAATGGATGACTGGAAAACAGCTATACTTGTTCCAATTTTCAAAAAGGGCGATAAAACGAAAGTATGTAATTATAGACCAGTATCTCTCACATCAGTAGTATGCAAAATAATTTGGATTTTTCACGGACAGCATGGGTTTAGAAGTGGATATTCGTGCAAAAGCCAAATTGTTTCCCTTTTTCAAGATCTAGCTGACGAAGTGTTCGCGGGTGGGAGGGGTGGGTGCAGTCATAATTGACTTTGCGAAAGCAATCGACCTAGTACGGCATGATCTACTTATTAGGAAATTATTAACCTCAGGAGTTGTAGCTAGAGTAGAGAAGTGGATAAGAGAATTTCTTAAAGACAAAAAGATCGAATTGGAACTCAGTTTTCGACTATGGGTATTGTTACTTCAGGAGTTCCACAGGGAAGTCTTTTAGGACCATTACTTTTCGTAGCGTCCGTGAATGATCTCCTTATTAACCTAAATCAAAGGTGTGTTTATTTGCAGGCGATCGTGTTATATACCGAAAATTCGAAGGTTATATTATAACAAATATTACAACTGGATTTAGAACATTACGTGATTGTGCTGAAACAAATGACATGGAAATTTACGGATGAAAATGCAAAATAATAGCGTGCGGACGGGGATGAAATTATGAGAAACCAGACTATCGTTTAAGTGAGGTCATCATGCCAAGAGTCATCGTGCAAGTATGTAGGAATTGATGTAGATAGTAATGTGACGTACTGGAAATAAATAACACAGACGACTGTTTCTAAAAGAAATATATAACTATATTTACACAATAATTTACAAAATAAAAATCTCCGGCAACCTTTCCAATCCTTTAGCCGCGAAACCCCCGCGACCGTCCCTAGGCCCAGCCCAGTACCACTGCTTTAAAGCAGGCTACCAACGCTTGGTGCGAAGCTGTCGGACACACAGTCCCTTAACTATCGTTACAACATGGCCTGACGCCAAACCGGTCTTCGCCTCGAAGACCGCGTGCTAGGATAGCACCGGAGATATCACTCGGCCTTTCGACCCTCTACATATCCCGCGTGGGCGCAGTTGATGCAGCCTTAAGTACCCGTAGGCTCGCCCCCTCCCCTGGGCGCTCCCATGCCGGCGGGCGTCAGGAAGGCTCGATGGCCAGCCTCCTCTAGGAGTCTTGCGACATAGTCCACGAATCGCACTAACCTTTCTCTATAGTTATATTTGGGGAGTTTCCTGCCCAATCCCCCTGGCCTATTCAGCGCGTCTTCAGCTCGGTGCGCGTCAGCGTGCACAGCGCATGACAACCGCCCCCAACCCCGCATCCGGCTTAAGCATGGGGGAGGACTGTTTTCCCGGCACGGCTCGCAAGGAAACGATGCGCGACGCCACAGTAAATTAGGTTGGGAGAAGCATATAAATCAGCTAGTGAGAAAAACGTCGAAATCCTTGCATTTTGTAATGCGAATTTTAAAGAAAAGTTCTACTAACGCCAAAGAATTAGCGTATCTTTAACTGGTGCGCCTTCTCATGGAATACGGAGTGACATGTTGGGATCCGAACAGAAAGACGCACCGGACAAATGTAGATAGAATACAGAGGAAAGCGGATACGTTTGCCTATAGAACTAACGCAATAAAAACGTCTTAGGAACCTCTAGAAACTAGAAGAACAACGGCGATGCTTTGTGCTCTTTATAAATCGTACGTAGGTCAACCAGCTTGGAGGGAAATTCAAGTTAGACTAGAAAAAAACAAATTATTTCGGCTGCATCGATCACACCCACAAAATTCGAACAAAGAAACAAAATTTAGATCTTGGGAAGTTTTCATTTTGTTACAGAGCAATTAGAGATTTGAACAGTTTACCCGCAGCAACTTTCAAAGGCTTTCCTCTAAGAGTTACAAAGTGCAGTGCAAAGCAGTAGAGTTGAAGTAATTGTTTTAATACTTAATATTAGTGATAGTATGAATGTTGCATCCTCGTTTTGCACTCCACTCTTTTATTATTATTATTATTATTATTATTATTATTATTATTATTATTATTATTATTATTATTATTATTATTATTAATTAACTACCACCTGGTCATACTCAATTGCAGTTCAAAAAAATGTATAAAAATTACTTCAGAAGTTCATCCATCCGGAATACTCATAGACAGTCTTCGGCCGTGTTTTTGAAGGTTTGCTCATTCAGAGAACAATCTATTGGGTGAGGTATCAGGATGTAGAATTAACGTAATTCCATTAATATAGAAAGCATTCTCAATATTTACTAATTATTTTCAATTATCAATGACTCATTTAATTGGACTTAATCTTATTCCAAATATCAGACTACATCCAGATATGAACAGAAATGACGTTGTAGATATAATACTTCAGTAAACATTTAAATGTGACTGATATTTATGAGAAGTTAGAGTGTTTATTGCTCTGTTTAGCTCATTGGTCAGCGTGCTGGCTTGCCATGACGCGACTCCGCGTTCGATTCCCGTTCGGGAACGACTGTAATGTGTGTTTTTCTTGCAATGTCCCAGTATATGTTGTTGTGTGACGATGAGAAAACTCAAGTCTCAGGTTGAGAAGACCAGAATACGGCATGGGGATGTCTTCGTGTTAACCATACGTATCGCCTTAGCCTATGGCCGCGATGCCGGAACGCTGCTGGTAGGCCAGGACCGTACGCGGGCTGTCGCATTAAAGACGGACCGACAGACAGAAATCACTGATTTCTCTAAGTTTCCTCAATGAAATTACTGTTTCCAATCCTTGCCCTGATAGTTCCCATTCTTGTGGATGTACTACGAGATAAAATGATATGATAGTCCCCAACGTTATTTTCCCAATAATGTAGTTTTTAAGCGACTATTAACCGGTAACTGAACAGTGTTGATTTTTATTGTCACATCACTAGGGAACGGAATTTATTGTAATAAAAAACGCAAAATATACATATGCACATATTTTTTCCAAAACATGTAAGAAAAAATAGAAAGAATGTAAAATAAAAATTCATTATTGTGTTTAAAACCTCTCTATTAGCATTTTCCGAGCATAGAACGTCGCCAATCAGTTCTTAACGAGCATTCGAAGTGGCTGAAAGTAGGTTCCACCTCTACGGAAGTAAATTCTACCCCAGATTTCACCACACAAAAGAATTTTATTCGAAATACAAAATACGTTCATAGTGAATATTACAATGTTTACGAGAAGCGAGTGTTCCAAAGAATAGTAGTACCGAGTAGCCAGAGATGGATCGCGGGGGAGGGGGTTTAAGGGAATGCACCCCCACCCCAATCGAACAACGCGTAAGGCAATTTTCTGTAAAAAATATTTGTTAGTTTTCGATCGAGTAACGAATGTGCTGTTTGACTCATGAGCAAAATCGTAGTTGAAATTACTTATATTCACAGAAATCCGCTCATTCTTGACTCCGAGTACGCAGTAAGCGGCAGGGGGGTTGACAATTATGGCGAAGATATGGTGGCCATAGAAGCCCAAGATTACATTTGATTTTTAAGAAAGATGATTCCGTTACATATAATGCAAATGCGCATCTGAAATGTTCCGTTTCGACGTATAAATATACCGGGTGATCAGTATAAAACGCAACCCACAGCAGGCAGAGCGAAATGCACTGGCAACCATTTTTGAGCGGGTCGGATCGCGGCTGGTGGTGTCAGGCAGGTAAACTGACGGGAAGTACGCTTAATCCCCTCTCCCTTTAACGCCACGCTGAGGAGAAGAGCAGGTGACCGCCGAGTTCAAAGAGAAAGGCACGCGCCTGTTTGTTTGGTGTCCAAAGAAAATTGAATTTTCAAGAACGATGATTCCTTCGTATTTTGTTGAAACGTGAAATAAACTTGCCATGTAAATTATACATTGAAGTAAATTTAATAGTACACTTTGTTTGTTTTAGTTTCATAATAAGATACATATGCTCCAGAAATGTGTGTTTTATACTTTTCTGTTTTAAATAAATATTAATAAATTACAAATTCAGATTCGCAGAGCAAATGTTTGTTGTTGTTGTTGTTATTATTATTATTATTATTATTATTATTATTATTATTATTATTATTGAATAAGGTTACTTTAAAACTACTTGCTACAAATTAACTAATTAAAATATAACAAAAATTAATTTCTCAATTTATTCTGATATGCATCCGCCGTTACCGTTTCTTTGAAAAACAACAGGCCAATTAATCTGCGTCAATAAATGGCACACCATACTCCAATCTTTTTTTAATGCAATGGTCTCTCTACTATTTCCTATGGTCTCTTTTTCTCTGAAAGTTGCGCGGCACTCTTTGAAAAATTGCATTCGGAAATACTCCACCACAAAACTGCGGTGCTCTACGCTGAGGCGCATCGTAAGTTACCTGTGAAAGAAGGAAACTATGAATGACGACGCGGCCTGTTTTGTTTTGAGCAGGTATGACTCACACCACACCACACCACAGGGAGGGTGTGAGTGAAAAGAAGAGGGTGGTGGGAAATGAAGTGTCGCTGAAATGCAGTCGAAGAAGCTGTCCCAGAAAAGAAAACTTGCACTTTGTGTGTTGCAAAACTTTCACTTTTCTCTCAGTGCCTTAAACAGCAGGGTTGCGTTTTATACTGATCACCCGGTATTAAAATACAACGAAATGTGTAGTAGTAGGTAAAATATGTAAAAGTATGTAATTATGCCAACATATGTAAAATAAAAATAGTTCCAATTCATTCAGAATGTCTTGTAAACTACAAAATATTTTTGAGTGCACGTATCTAGTTCCTGTAAAAACATGTAATTACATGGAAATCCGTTCCTTACTTATCACATATTCAGAGTAAATGTAGTAAAAATATGTTCCTACGGTCCGTAGGTAATATAACCTGGTTTCATTAAATGAACACTGATTTTTTATTGCAGGTGTGCATATTAATTTGAAATATGTACGCCGTTAGTAAGAATAGATTTAGAAGAGTGAGATCGACTAACAGAAAGTCTCATTTATGAAGATTCATATCGTCAGAAAAAGAAAATAAAAAATGAATTAATTAATTCTCATTAATCTCGTTTCGGAGTAAATAAAGTATGTGCCGCAAGTATCGTAAATGTGGGGTGTAATACCATTACACACCACTAATTTCACTTCCGCTCAAAATGCATGACTGAACAATGTAACGGATTGCACGGTTTAGCGTCTGAGAAGACTTGTGGAAATGAATACACCAGGTGATGGGTTTCCGCAGCAGATGAAGAGATTCTTGGCCGAGATGCAGCCTGTCCGTGTGGAATCGCGTATTCGGCTCCTGTGCGAAGCAAAAGCGATGGCGGGGGCGGAGGTGGGGGCGGGGGCGGGAAGCGGCCAGGCGCCCCGGCGCGCCGCTGATTGCCCGCGAGCGCGCCGGAACGCGCTCGCCGCCTTCTCCGCCCCCCCCCCCTCCCCCGAGGCGGTGGCACTGGTCGCAGCGGCGGGAGGTGCAGCGGGGAGACGGAAGGGCTCCACAGGACGCAGGTCAACGGTGCCGCTCACGATCCAACAGCAAGTCTCGCGTAACAAAAAAAGCTTCTGCAGTAATGATAATTGATGACGATCATTATAAAGTTAAACATAATCTCCAGTTCAGCAGCCTGACAACTTCCTTATAATTATTTTAACTTTACACTATGTATTTAACTGTTATTATACGTATTTTACTGTACTTATTGTATTATTGTGTTGCTGTTTTATCTAAGAAAAGTTGTGAACTTAAGTGATTTAAGAGTTTATTGAAGATAGCGGTAACTGTGCACTATTTTGTGCGACAGGACAGTGAAACGAAATTACGGGTCATTATGAGCTTACAAAAATGACAGTTTAATAATTTGCTTAATTTTTTTTCTCCGAAAAATGGAATGTCGTAAATCGTGTTGGGTAAGCAGACATTAATCATTTGTGTAATGCAAATCAATGGTTTATGTTCTTTTTTATTTTAAAGGTATCTGAAAACAGAATCAATTATTACATTCGTTTTCTTATTTGTTTTAACTTACCCTTCACAAACAAGATCAGGAAAGATAAGCAATGGCAAAACAGTACGAAATCACAACATAACACACTGAAGATACTCTTGAGACGAACACGCACAGGGCGTCATTCAGAACGTGAACTTTTGAAACTAAACACAATAGGACAACTGGAGCACGTTGCAACAAGTTTTTATTGTTCCAACAAACGATATTCTCCCATTCTAAAAGAAAATTTAATTTTTATGTTATATACAATATTTTGTTGTAAATATAAATATTTAAATTACGTAATTAAAATGTTTTTGAAGAATTATAATTATAATTACATTAATTTATTAATTTAACTTTAAAGTGCAGTTAAAACTGTGTATGACGTCTACGTTGAAGTTTAAAATCTTAAAAGCGGATTAACAGAAGCGTCAGTAAGGACCTTTACTAGTTACCAAGCATAGATTGATAGAAGAACATTCATTTGAGAGTGGATTGTAGACTAAACATCTAAGAAAAACAAAAAATGATGGTTCTTCTTAAAAATTGTGATTGCAAAAATGTGTGATAGAAAAATCTCTACTTTTGAGAAGATGTTATCACATTGGAATGTGTAGTATTTATTTTTATGTGAAGTTTTGTGAGTGAAAGATAAGAAGGAAAGAGGTTGCGATGCAAAACGGTGTCACAACTAAATAAAGAGATAATTTGGGTTGCGATCTTAACTATGAAGGGCCTCTTGGCATGCTTATACCTACATATTGGTTGCGGATTGTCATTCCTTGGTTGGCGGTTGATCCTCGCGAAGTTTTACATTAGTAAAGGCACATTATCTTTGGAATGTATCATGAAAGATTGGAATGATTGTTATATTTTCCGTTGGAATGTATTGGATGGGATAAGGAAAATACAGAGATTCTAAAAATACGGTTAGGGCAGAGCAAGTTTCACTTTGATAACTTTCCATCAAAGAATAATTATGAAAATATTTCATGTATTACTTCATATTTTTGGTGAAGAATTTTCAAAGAATTGTAAATGAATCACTACCTAGGGAAAAGGGTGAAGGATAACGTGGTTAACTTACAAAAAACAGCAATTACATATATATATATATATATATATATATATATATATATATATATATATATATATATATATATAAGTTAGCTGAGAGCCACCATCGCCGCTGACCGGGAGGTCAGAGGGTTCGAGACCCGACGGAGGTGGATTTTCGACACTAGCTACGTAAGTTAGTCGAATTCAGCCGTTGTCTGGAGGAAAATTCTAGCGGCCGGGTACTTTAATAAGTATTTTATCGTGGTTTATCCGCCATTCCTCCCATAACGGCGGAGCAGTACCATAACAAACGGGCCAAGGACAGCGCATAATCTTTCCTTACTCGTCCTTGTCCTATCCTCTCCTCTTACTTTCACACCCTTATTCTTACATGTATTACATTAACACACCTGTCGAGAGCTTAGACTTTGTCCCCGCTTGGGCGGTGCGCCACGGAGGAGATACCTGGAGGGGAACTCTCACAAGTCGTACAGGTCGGGGAGGCATCTCACCATTCAGTGGAGGAAGAACAACGCCATCTCCAGGGATAAAACATTCACTACAACAAATAGACTGATGACCGTAGCAGTTGACGTGCCCGGAAGCATCAATAAATCGAGTCTGCCACGTTGAGTATACTATACTAGATCTATTAAACAGAAGCCCTTGATACTATGGGCAAAAGCATTGCTTGTTCCGCGCACCAGCTCAGACGACCAGTCGTTTTCCCTAGGGTTAGTGTGGGTGCCACAACGAAGACAAGTGCTAGTCGAAGAGGGGTTCCTGGTTCGATTCACCAAGCGGCAGAAGGCCCCGCCGACCTGGCGTCACCATCCCTCTGCCTCCTCAACCGCATCTTGCCGCCCCGACGCCTCCACCACCATCACCATCGCCATCTACCGCCTCCGCCCCCGCCTCCTCTTCGCCCTCTGCTCCTCCCCCGCCGCTGCCATGCCGGTGGCTCGCCGACACGCTCTCTGCCGGCGGAGAATCACTGAAAGAGCGCTTGGGTGCGGCTGAAAACGCGGCGCGGCTTGCCTTGGCGGGAATGCAGCAATGAATGGAAGCGCTCGTGTAATGGGGGAGTTTCTCGGTTTAAGTCGCACCCCGGATGTTCCCTTTGAAAGGTTTCGCTCGATTCCCTCTTCTTGCCCTGCTCGTGACAAATCTCCGCAGCACGCGGTGTGGCCGGCCACCACGGTTTGTTGCTCGCGTGGTAATAATATTAAAGGACCGGGCGCTTTTTATTATCCCTGTTTATCCAGTGTTGTGGGTGTGTTTTAAGTATTTACTTGCATAGTATTCTCTGGACATTGGTTTTCTGTTCCAATAATTCTGCGATATCGTTTTAACTGAAATTGATATAATATTTTGTTTCTGAAGTTATTTACCTCCCAATCGTAATGATAGAAACGATATAATACAGTAAAGTCTGTCGAAACCGGAATCGATCGGGACAAAAACAAACTTCGGTTTAGGGAGATTTCCGTTTTATGCAGGGTTGTCCATTTTCGATACCTGTGACATTGATGTTTCCATCCTGAAGCTAGTAAATTAATATAAGTTAAGAAGTAATGAAGGTAAAGTAAAAATTGCTTGATTTTATTATGGTTATTAAAATAAGTTTACATATAATGTATTTACGGAAGATATCACCAATAAATGAATATCAAGTATTCTTCATTGACAGCTTCTGACAGTTTCTCTCGCATCTATAATTTTGACGTTTTCATCTAATGTTTTATTGTTTTTGCATTGTCAAACTCGTGAAACTCACAGAAATATACACCACCTTACTTCCTAATGGTCACAATCGAACTGCTTTCTTATTCTTTCAATGCATCCCCCCCCCTCCAGAGTGCTCTGATTTTCTGATACCCTCCCATGGCCTTGAATAATGGAGTCTCTGGCTGCAGGGTTACAATTTTCAACGTGGGTCAGGGAGAGGCACAAATGGATTCTATGCCTGTACACTTTCCCGCGCTCAGTGAATTTGCGGGGGGGGGGAGGAAATTCCCCTACGTCCTACACCTTGTGAGGCAAGTGACCCCAAGGTCGAAATCTATGCAGTCAGCTGAAGCCCATCTCCTTCACGGTGCGGTTACCACGACTAAATTGCGTATTTTAAACAATTTAAAACAGACTTCATTACATTAAAAATATCTAGCGTCTCTGCCAATTACATTAAATTAACAGGAATTCCGTTTTATGAAGTTTTTTCCTCTACAGGACATGAAAAACCGTTCCCTTTCTGCGTTGGACAGATTTAGTGTTATGCTGTGTAAAATACCATATAACTTCACGGGCCAAAGAAATTTTCCGTTTAAGACAGGTTTCCGGGCTGTACAGGTTGTGGCTTAGACAGGGATTACTGTATGTATAAATTGTCTTCTGCTTCTTTATAATGACTAAAATATCTCTGTTAATGAACCAAGGATAATATTGTCCCTCCAATGTATAATTCTGTCATTTGATGGCTCCAACCCGTTGCACAATGATACTCATTAAGATACAGATCTCATTATGATACAGGTTCTTGATCAATCACAGAGAAGCTCACAAACCAAGTATTGACACTTCATTAATCTTTGAGAGTCGTTCTGGTAAATGTTTTGTTCGATTGTGTACACTAAATTGCATTTAATGTTATTTATATTTATCAGTTTTAATATATTTTATTATCAGTAATTTGTAAGTGGAATATTATATAGAATAAATTGGATCGTTATTTCACTTTGGTCCTATTTCACTATCGCAGTGGTAGTGGTTGAAGGAACATTTGACTGACGTTAAGATGAGATCGCATGTTAATGTGTGTTATATGTTGCTGTCGTGTTTTTTTGTCCTTTAAAACCGGCCAATTCTTTAGTTTGAAATGTCTACTGAATTGAAGGAGGAGTTGGTACCTTCAGAAATAAGACAAAAAGCGAAAATGATAACCTCGGAATTATTATAAGACTTTTGTATTTTCTCGCACTGGTAAACGAAAGCTACCTGCAGCAAGTAGGGTAGCTGTCCGCTAGGTGGCCTTAGCTGAATCCTGCTCGTCAACGGCCACGAAACAATTCGATGTAAAATTTTAACTTATAAAAGTAGAAAAAGTACCGCATGAAACTGGATGTAATGGGTATTAATACACTCGTGTGAGGTTTACGATATTCGCTTGTACCTCGCTCGTATCGTAATATCATACTCGTGTATTAATACCCATCATTAATTCATCGTTTTATAATGTACTATTTTGATACTTTGAAACATTGGTTTTGAAGTATTGATGATTTGTTTCTTTATAAAAAAAAGTCTTTGGTACCTAGAAGCGGTTGACTGAGCATACGCTGAAGGTAGAAACAAGTAATTGGTTTGACCAGTAACAGAGAATATTGGTTTGCTATTGAAACAGAAATCAATTTCCGAACTAAAATGGTCCCAGGCAGATTCATTAATAGAACAAAACTGTTTGTGCTCGGCTGTGCTTATTTATTTCATAGCAAAATCTCAACCCCTAATGCTGTCATATTAGTGTCGTGTATTTAATATTAATAGATGCGTATGTGAAAAAACATTAATGTGCATAAATATTTTCGGAACTCAAAATCAGGAACTGAGTAGAAATTTGGCTGAAACTTTCTTGTAAATTTTTTGTATTAAGTACGTGATGTAAAATTACTTTCATTTAATTTATAAAATTAATTTTCAAAATATATTGAAAAATTTGCTTTTAATAAACATGTTGTTGTACGACAATCTTGATTGTGGAGTTCACTTAATGCGTTTCCAAATATTTTATTAAAAAACAATGCCATTACTTGCACTTGAATGCATGTGTATTTAAAAAGACGAAGACATTTAGATTTCAATGACAGCTTAAATTTGCGACGGATCTAAATTTTCTAGCTTATAAATTATTTGAATTTAACTCGAGAAAGTTGTTTGATGCTCCCGAGCGTTTTAAAGTGTTGATAATTGGACTTAATCGTCATAGAGTATTCTCGAAAAAAGAGCAGTTCATGAATTTGACTGTGGAGTGTCCGTGACGTCCCCGGGATGGATTTCCAGTTCTTTACAAGCGTTTTAAATTTTCTGATCCCTCGTTCATCGTCACGTCCCGGCGCATTGCGCAAATGGCTTCTGTCGGATTTGGAACTATAATAAATTTGTGAAGCGAACGATAGGGGACAGCGCGTGTTCAAAGGCAGGCTACGGCTATCTGTAGAGCACATAAAACATGCTATTGCCATTTAGGAACTGCGTTTCGTCACGGTTGTAAGAGCTGCCGATATATCGAGCGCGGCATAATGATCCAGATCGTTAGACATCGTCATTAAGAGCAGTTGTGCTATTGAGGTTCGTTTGTTGAACAGGTTATATTAAGAACCTACTTCCGGTTACACTTTGTGGATCAATGGGTATTACTTATGAAGAATCTTTGCTTTTGTGCGGTGACTTTTGTTTGATACCCTCAGACGGTATTTTCACGTTGCGCCTTTCATTGCCTCTTCATTGAACTGGGTTTTTAAAATTGTGCGTAGTGAATTGCATTTTCATCTTTAACCTTTGCAAGCAGCGAATAATCAGTGTCCCAACAACGCCATTTCAAGATGAGCTTCAGTAATAAATTGCAACTACGTATCTTTATAAATGTATATGCTTTCTCGCTTTTATTATTGTCAGATTAGTGGGAAAACCTATAACGAATCAGTACATTTTTATTCGGACTCAAAATAAAGGTATATCCTTATTACCCATAATACTTATTTCTTCCTGGGAAATAATGTACTGGAAATACTAAATGCATTTAATACGTAATCAATGAACTAACTACAGGAAGATGTGAACATTTTTTCTTGTAATTAATATCCTTGGAATATACACCTGATTGACACATTCGCGCTAAAAGCCCACATTTCGTCTAAAATTGCTCAATATTGTTGGTCGAACTTGCGCATTCATTCGAAATTATTTTGTTGTTAGAAATACCAAGGTAATGTGTGTCTCCTCAACTACAATAATGATTCTTTTTCATTTGAATTAATAATACAAATATTTCAATGCAGCACATCGGTATTCGCCTACCCAGGGCTTTCATTTCACGCGATTTTCCGCTTCAGTTGTTTTGAAATGTTTCACATACTTACTGGAAACCGTTGCGGGATTCGAGCATTTACGGGTAAATGCGAATGCATTTGTCGCAATGAGAATCTGTGTTTATGAGTTAGTGGTCACGATGAGTGAATTAGACGAACGGTGCTCTTTCACAATGACGCCAATTGAGGGAATGATTCGCCCATCCTGTCGCCGAGCGACACAAAATTGCGGTGACGCCCGCGTGCCCAACGAACGGCTGGCTGCCCGCATTTGTTTGTCCTCCCAACTTGTACCGGAGCGCGGTCGCGACCGCAGGTACTACGCTCGACTGGTTTGTTCGTAGCGTATGGCTTGCAGGTTCAATTAACTTCGACTTGTTTGCTTTTTGAACTGGAAATTGAATTTTTTTGCAGCTGTTGTCGTTCAGTACACTTGTTTTCCGAACATTCAGGATAAAATATCCTGCGAAAGCCAAGCGTTGGTTTGCTGTTTCAAGATGTGGTGGTTGTTTCTTTGGTCGGATTGGGGAAATCGACGACGGTCCTGCCGCACATCTCCGATTGTCATTCACTATCGGCCCTCATTTACTCATCCCGTTACCATTGCAGCAGCACGTAAATTAGACGTTAATAGAATACTAATACATACTTTCCCCTCCACGAATACTCAGATCAGAACTCTTTCAAAATGAATGTTAAAGTAACATTTTTGTTAAAGAGTGGGAAAGAAGTTATTATTTTTGTTTCTGTATTTTTTATGATAACATCAGAAATATAAAGTTTGAGAATAAAATACAAAAGAATTGAATTATGTGTCAGAACTAACTTTATGATGAATTTAATTCATTAAAGCTATACTATCTAGAACAACAACAATATTGATCTTTTAATCATTACTGATACTTGTAGTTTTAGCATAAGTAGAATAGTGTTTCAAGTGTCATCCTGACTCTATCCAGGGTAGTGACTCGGCAAAAAGGACACCTTGTTTCTGGGTTAGCCACGGATAAGGAGAAGCCTTGCCAGATGATGCTTTCATGTTTTTTCTTGTCTTCAGTTGCACAAGGAACGATAGTAATACTCGTGTAAGATGAACATGCACGTGTGTCCGTGAATATTTTAATTTGTTCTGTACTATTCGCAATACTTGTTTGTAGTTGTCGCAAGAGTCAAATACCAACCACATCATACTCACATAACTACTTCAGACAGGCAATACATGCTGGATGATTCGTTTTGTCTAGATAAAATAGGAGTAAATTTCTTTAACTAAGGATTTAGAGAATCCTGAGTCTAGAGGGTTAATATCCACGCCCGGAACAATGCACAGCGTATACAAGTTAAAATTTCGATAGACCCTCAAGCTTCTTGACATTGCTCATTCCAATTCTTCAACTTCATATCATCAATATCTCGATTAAATAATATATTTTCTGTGAATAATTTGAATTGACTCGCTAGCGATTACAATATTGTGGGAATGTGCAGTTTTGTGGTTCAGTAAAGTCAAAACACTCACATTAGTTTTCATAATCTTTTCGCGCTAACCTATTCATCATAGACATAAATTGAAAGTTTACTCTCTAGAATTACCGAGTATATTTAGAGTCCGGGCGCTTCAACTGCTTTGGTTATTAGTCCCGTATGTATAGTGCATGTTATATTCCTGAAGTTGGTGTTCCTTCCCTGCTGGAACGTGAAATCCGGCACCGACCTGCACGTCGGCCTGCAGTATTCTCCGTCTAGGTATCTCCTTTAATGGGTCACCACCCCAGCCGGGACAAGCTTTTGCGGTAGTGTAGTGCAAAAAAGCGTAAGTACTGATCAGCTATGGGGCTAGTGTTGAAAATCAGCCTCCGTCGAGGCTCGAACCATAGGACCTCCCGGTCAACAATGCCGCAGAGGCAGCAGTGTTACCGGTTAACTATTTCAACTGGTCGCTAAATGGAGATTTTTCCGTTTTTGCTTGTGTCCGACATTCGATCGTGCAATCTCTGAATCAGGTTTTTTTACCTCACACACACAATTATCCACTGAACGTAAGTTTTGGCGCGTCAGAATTTCGTCTTCTTTTTCTTTTTTTTATATTGAGGGCTTCAATCTGTGAGTTGGCCAGGAGGAGGATAAAAGTTTGAAAGCTCGGTTGAAATTGAAAGTTATAGTTACTTTTTGGATTAGGCCTTTACTGTCTTCTAAATCTGTATTTGGAATATTCTTCTACATTAAATGGACCACGAACATTTAATCAACGAAAATAATCCCTGGCTTTCGATATTTAAAGAAAATAAGGAAACCAAATTCTTTGTAATTGCTTATTATCTTCAGTTTGTCTTTTCACTTTTGAGATTTTTTGAAGACTTGAACATATCACACTCATTTAACACAGCTTTTTTTATTTCATTTTGAGATTCTTGTACTATGATTCCTTCTTGTAAAAACCTGAACTGTAAAGTTATTACAAAAGTGATGGAATATTCTCAGCTTATATCTACCTAGCTCGTCACATGGAAATAGTGTCGAGAAAAAACTCATCGTAACCTCACTACCTGTGACGATACCAATCAACAGTGAACGAAACTAGTCTTTGTTATTTAGCAACGTAGTTAACTAAATTTTGAATATGCGTAGGATCACCCAATCTCATAATAACTCACTTCTTTTTGGGCTCCCTAGTGTGAACGTGACTTCTACAACCCAAGGTCAACATCGGTGATAGTATTTCGAGAACCTCCCCTCCCCCGAAGTTGGACAAGCGGTGTGACGCGGCTCGGGAGCGACTCCGGCGCCCCCGTGCCCTAATTGGTTTAGGCGCCTGCTCATCAGAGGCGCTTTATCCGCCCGGCGGGCGCGGGTGCGCGCATCAATGTACGCGTAATGAGCGGCTTGCCTTGGCGGGGCTGTAATTTGATTTCAATCGTGGATCCGCGCGCGGAAAGACAAGACTCGCCATTGTGCCGGACGCCTCCAGCGCCCCCCCCCCGTACTACTCCGTGCCCCTCGCCCCCCTCCGCGCTCCTGCCGCACTGTCGCTCTCCCGGTGGCGGAGGTGCTCAAGGTGAGAAGCAAACTTTGGAGGAGACCTCTCCAACTCCCCTAATTATCCTGTGGTAAATGCGTTTCACGGAAGTGCCATGAATTTGTGTCTCGTCTAGGTTCATAATGTGTAACTCGCCGCTTCTATTTCCATTCTTAATGTGAAACCCCGACACCTGTGGGATTAGGAAAATCATGAAAGCAGCGTGTAGGCAACCTCCAGGATGTTGCTTCCCAGGCAATGATCTTTTCCCAAGGGTGACTAAGTCTATACAAATGATGACCACACAAGACGAAATGCCTCTCATGATCATCATTGTCTCTCATGTTCTCTCGTGGTCATCAATTGTATAGAATAAACGAAATTAGAATTCGAATAAGCGAAATCAGTAATTTAAATAGTATTAGAAGTGGCCATGTCAATGTGGTGCAACACTGTATCAGTAGAAATGATTGGCGTACCGCGGTGTGACTATGGATTTTCATAAAAGACTGTACACTACGTACTTCTCTGTGTGCAGAATCGGGAAATACAGCTGTATGATTTTATCAAGGCTCAATCTCTTGCTGATTTCTGATGATATTTTTCATTTCTTTAGACATCACGCTGAAGAACCCAACCTTAGATGCACACTGCACAGAGAGTGAAAAAGACTCTGTACCAT
Organism: Teleogryllus occipitalis; assembly: GCA_011170035.1. Classification (NCBI taxonomy): domain Eukaryota; kingdom Metazoa; phylum Arthropoda; class Insecta; order Orthoptera; family Gryllidae; genus Teleogryllus; species Teleogryllus occipitalis. The sequence goes on along the minus strand of BLKR01000500.1, from coordinate 66,287 downwards.
TTATTTATTTATTTTCGGATTTTACGTTTATTTTATTTTTATGTAATTGGTGAATATTGTAACATTTTTAGATACTGTCATTCGCTGTATAAAATAACTTATCGGACTGTAGACAAGAGACAACACATATTTTAAAGAATGTATTCATTTTACTCAGTGACATATTTGGGTTCTCCGTATTTCAGCTGCTTGAGTCATGAAGCATTGGTACTCATATATGAAGTTTTCTCGGAGCAAGCGATGTGTCCCTGTATATTTGTGTCGATGCGATGACGTTGTTGGTTGTTGAAGTATAAAGAAGATATAATACAGATAAAATAATTTTAAGATTTCGAGTATTTAAATGACAATGGAAAAGGAAAGTGAATAAAATATTGAAGAAAGAAAGTGTCATGATTCAGGAACACTATATTTTAGTATGTGAGGATTAGAATTATGTTACAGTGCAATACAGCAATCGATAAAATTAGTTATATTCCAATTACGAAAACGTAATAATTTTCATTCGAAATCTAAATATAGTGGATTTGGTTTACAATAATCATCAACTTAGAAAACTAAATGGCGAACGTGCTTTCCTGGAAAATCAATGAGGCCGTCGCTTTACTAATAGGCATCTAATAACAGTAATTGATACGATATTAGTACATTGATTCAACTGATTTATAATCTTGAAGGACCACATACGTACACCCATAAAGAACTGGGAGACTGATCATTCCATATTTTCCATGCATACGCATCCTTTATGACTGTTTTGTTTGATGGTCACACACATGTACATGAACATATTTAATTTTTTATTAAGAACGTGCATATTATTAGTGTATTTGGGGACACTAAGCCCTTACTTCTTCTGCACCAAAACTAACGCACCCCCATCTCTCCCTGACGCCCCCCCCCCCCGCCCTGCAAAAGAGCCTTCCGGTGGCAGCCCCCCCCCCAGAGCGGCAGGTGCGTGCGCCACGGTCCGCGCCGATAGGGGGCGGATCATTCCACTTGGCCGGAAGAGACGCGCCACGCCCCTCCACCGGCCCCGCGCGCCCCCGCGCGTCTAGAGGTCGACCCGACCCGACCCAGGCCGGCCGGCTTCGGGAGATCGCGGTGCCCCTGGCGGGGCCGGGGCCGGGGCCGGGGCCGCTTCCGGCGCTTCGCGTTTCTCCTATTTCGCGCCGCCGCGTGAGATTGCGCTTTCGCCGCCAATACAGCGCCAGTCTAGCGCAAAATTAAAAAAGTAATCGTGCGGATTGTTACTTCGGGCAGATCAAAGAGCTTTTTTCATCGGGGGCCGCTCTCTTTTAAGTTGTGTACGGAAATGGGCGGCTGCCCCAGCCCCTCCCCGCCCCGGGCAAACACGGTAAAAAAAATATTTTTTTTGTTTTGGTGCTGCTGGGAGATCATGGAATAAAAGAATATTTGCATAGAAATTATTGCGTTTTACTTTTGGGCCAGATAGAAGCACGTACAAATATCGTGTTCTCGGGACAATATTGGAGAGGAATTCGAAATTATTTAATTTTTTGACTGTATAATTACTATGCTGACTTTACATTGATGTGGAATCGATTCCTGATAATTACATTGATGTATTTTGCGATTTACATTGATGTATTCACGATTCGAATTCATATAGCGGATCTGCAACACGAGAAAATGAGGTGAACTCGTTTTTGTAATGTGATATGTTACAAAATGTTACTGGAGATTATTCTTTAAATGTCATTCCATTTTTTAACTGTATGAAGTTTTGAAAAGCATACCTTTGTTCTCTTGGCTGAACAGATGAAAAGTACACACTTGAAAATAAAATAATTTGAACTTGAGGTCGGAATCTGAAACCGAGTGAACATAGCTGTGAAACGTGCACCCAATATCTTGAATGTGTATTTCATCCCACATGTGAAACAAATAATTTTTTGGTTCCGACTTGAGAAGTAATTTTGAGTCTGAAAGTAATACAAGTAAAAAGTTTTATATATTTTTTTAGAAAAATGTCTTGTTGATAAAGTGATCCTGTTTAATTTTCAACTGTTTAGTACATTTAATGTATTAAACATGTTTACATGATTAGCTGCAAATTTATCAATGTTGACTCTATTAAGTTACGGTCAACGCAAGCTAAATCTAATATTGCGTTGGATTTGAATACTCCTGAGGTTCTTCAGTGCATTACAGAAGAAAAATGTATGCTATTGATTATTTTTCATAGAGTGATAGTAATTTATGGCGATAAGAGTTTTTATTAGTTTGTCAATCCTTTCTCCTTCGTCAGCTTTTCGTAGGTTCGTAGATGTGTAACTCTATCTCGTTTTTCTTAATCTTTTTGCAATCAGAGGCACCGTGGAACAAGTCAAATATAGTTTGTGAGAGCAGTGCCAAGTGTGAGGGGGCGGAGCAGCGGCGCCGCGCGGCGGCGGAGGCCCTCGCTTCGCGCGGGCATCGAGCGGGGCGGCGGCGCGGCGTCGCGGCGCCCGTCGGAGCGTGACGAGCGAGACCGCTCGAGTAGAAAATTCAATTTTTACGAGGCCGTTCGAGTGCAGTTTATGCCCCCTTTATCTCTACAAATTCATTTGTGCGAGTGTCCGCCCGCCCGCGCCCTGGCCCTCCCGCGCGTCACCCGCTCTGGGACTTCATGGCGGCGGCGGCGCTACGAGACTTCAACAGCCGCCAGGTCTCTCTCTTTCGCGAGGCGCGTTTATGTTATGCTGCTTTGAATGCAAGAAAATTCTCTTCGGAGCGCTTCGTTGTGAAGTATGTATGTACATTTTTATGAGCGTTCATTAATAGCCAGAAAACTTTTTAAAATGATTTACTTCTGAGGAACAACGTTCTGTGTGTACAATCGCTTGCACCTCTCCAGTTGAAGGTGAAATACTTGTTGCTCCTTAGATAGCAAGTGTGGTTGAGTGGGAAATTCTTAGTTTCCTCCACCTACTTGGAAAGTTATATTTGCTTTAGTACATGTATAGGGAGAAGTGGCTCAGGGCATTAACTGATGTCACTGCAGTTCCTCTGACCGGGAGGTCCTTGGTTCGAGTCCCGATGGCGGTAGGATTTTCGACACTAGCTTTTCAGCTAGGTCGAATTCAGTCGCTGTCTGGAGGAGAATTCTAGCGGCCGTCTGCTCTTATCGGTAGTTTTCCGTGGTTTCTCCGATTAACACCAGGCGAATGCCGGAGCAGTACTCTAACAAACGGGCCAAGGACCGCGCGAAATCTGTCTTTTCCATTCCTTGTCCTATCCTCCCTCTTACCTACTCACACCTACACTTACTTGGAGCTTGACCCTGCTGGGAGATACCTGATTGGAGAAAACCTCGCTAGGTGAGGGCGGCGTCGGATCTTGCCATCCAGCGGTGCAAGCTCACCGTCATTCCCTGAGCAAAAAAAGGACACTACTCTTACGAGACCAAAGACCTCAGCAATTGACGCGCCCGGAATCACTAACAATCAAAAAATCATTCAGTACATATTCGCTTGTTGGATCGCATGATGAAACTTCTTTGTATTAATTTTTCGCCACTTAAATTCAAGGGATTCTACCCAAACCTTTAAAACTATTATTTGTTTCATTATGTATCATTATTTCATACTTCGTCTCTCATGTGTTTTTGTAATATTGATATAGATTTATATTCTAAAGATCCTCTCATACGAATTCTCTTTTATGTGCTTGAAGTTTTCTCGTCGTGTCTCTTTTGTCGACTAATCGATACATCTTCACATATTACTTACCACCCTTCAAGCAACGTCACGCCATCCACACAGAATAACCTCCTCGCCGTCCTCGTTGATCCTCTTGTTCGGTTTCGCACGGCTTCACGCGCGGGTGGCGATTTTATTTTCATATTTAGGTTTCATTATTCCCGTTCAACTTGTCATCTGTACTATTCAATAGCTTGTAAATAAAATCGTGAGTGCATTTCACGAAACATTAAGCGTCCGCCGGCTACTATATCCAGGCCCTGAGCCAGTAGAGGCAAAGGGGTGGAATGTGATTACGGGCGGCAGAGAGCACCACAGTCATGGTTCATCCAGCTTGTCTGGCGGTCGCGGAAAACGTCGTGGTGTGTAAATTCTAAAGCTATAACGTAAGCCATACACTAAAGAAACATTATAGTGGTATGCATTACCACTTTTGTGAATAGTTCTCTGGACCTTTTTTTTAAAAAAATGATAGAAAGTACGATTTGGGTCAAGGAAAAATTCTGTCATCATGATATTTAATAACCAAATATTTGTGTAGCCTTATTTTATAGGGTACAATCTTATTGATTGGTGATAGCATGTTATAGACATTAATATTTTGTAAGATGTTGCAGAAAGATGCTATTTCATTCAGCATTTTAATATTTAAAATATTTGAAATAACATGTATTTATCAAAACGAAAAATTTTGAGACCTCATGGTAAAAGGGATGTCGGTCGTCCAAGATTGAGATGGCATGCTGAAGACGGAACAGGAGTCTCTCCTAAATCCTAAAGAGATGACGATGATGAAAAATTTTGAGGGTGTATCTGTGAAGAAAATTCGCCTAGCATTTTGACATAACGAAGATTACTTAATGATTTTGTATTTATTTTGTAAGCAAGATACTAGAGTATTGCTGTTGTTCAATATCTACAAAATTTCCAATTCTATGCATTCTAAAGAAACTAAACTGTATTGAATATAGTCTCTTCACAAACACGTTATTAGTTTGTTTTGTATTAGACAAATACAACAGAATTTCCATGCACTGTAATTTTTGTGTTTAAACTTTTTAGATCTTAATTTTCATCTTATGTTTTTGGATAATCAGTGACAAAGCTGAAGACACATCTAAGAATATCTAGCAGTTTCTTTGTTGTGCATGTCCATCTTTGTTTCTCGTAAGAAACAAAAGTTGATTGGTAAACAAACATCATGTAAGTCTCAATTTTTTGGCAAACTGCTTCTAATTGCATGTAGTGCGTCTGCTTTGCTGTCGCTAGCTGCTAGAACTGGGAAGCATCTCTGGCGCCCGCGAAAACAAACATCTCTGCGGAGCAACTGTTGAACCGGTAAAAGCAAAGAGAAGACGGCCGTTTGCGATTTACGCTCCGGTAAATACGCAACATACAAATATATTCTCTAGACCCTCTGCCGTCTCTCGCTCTCTAAACTTAACTCTCTCCACGCCATCTTCCCAGATGTTGAAGCAGTCACCAATGCGTCAAAGTGCATCACCCCCACCTCCATCATAGCTACCTCTGAGTTGTGAAGCGGTCATCGACCAGTATCGCTGTGCCGTCACCAACATTGCCCTAACTTCCTCCGTTCCTTCCTCAACATCAATCTGGGAGAGGACTCAGTGCATCAACCGATGTCACTGCAGTTCCTCTGACCGGCAGATCCTAGGTTGGAGTCCCGACAGTGCCAAGATTTTCGACACTAGCTTGTCAGCTAGGTCGAATTCAATCGGAGGAGAATTCTAGAGCCCGCTGTTCTCATTGGCAGTTTTCTGTGGTTTCTCCGATCAACACTAGGAAAATTCCGGAGCATTATCCTAACAAACGGGCCACGGACCGCCCGCGATCTTTCCTTCCTCTCCCTTGTCCTATCCTCACCCCTTACTTACACACATTCCGGGATATCGGTCGGGAGCTTAGAGCTTGTCGCAGCTGCGGCGGTGCACCTTTTGTGGGAGATACCTGGTTGGGAAACCCCACTAGTCGACGGTAGGTCGGTGCCGGATCTCGCCATTCAGCGGGGAAGATTACAGCCACCTCCCGAGGAAAAAAAAACATGTACTACACTTACTAGACTATTGACCTCAGTAGTTGATGCGCCCGGAATCACTAACAACCAACTAATCCCCAATATTAACTTAGATTCCATTTCACATTTTTCTTTATCTCATTTTCCACAATCGTCATTGCATTACTTCTACCCATCACTTCCTATTTCTCGGGCATTAGCAGTATAGTCCTGTCCATTCCTCACTTTTTTATCCCCATTCCTCTGTCAGTTCCAGTGCTTCCAACTCTAGCGTTGCTATCGTCGCGAGTTTTCTTCCTTTGCGCTTGAGCGGAGTGCGCAAGCTCGATGGGCGAGGAGCGCAGCGTCTCTAATCAGCATGCAAATCGCACCTCGAAGGAGGGGAAGCGCAGAAAAATAGAGCGCCGCCGCCTTCTCCACCTCCACGTCCACGTCCACTACCGCCATCGACGCTGCAACAGCCGCCGCTGTCGCTAGCGCTGCCTCCATCAACTCCATTGCTACCACATCCACGGCTGCCTCCACTGGCGAATCCGCCTCCTCGTCTTTATCTCTTCTTTTTCTCAATCTCATCCGACACTTGCTTATCCTTCGCTTCCCCTAATTCTTCTTACTTTTTCACTTTCGTAATATTATAATTGTTTTTCTATGAAATGACCATGCCCTTTTTGTCCTCACCATTCTCTTCTGGCATTGCCTAACCACTGTGTTCTTATATCTTCTCAATAGTATTAATTGTTATTTTCTACTAATTTCTTCAACACCTTTTCTCTCAATTCCTTTGTATTCGCAGTCGCTATTTTACGCATTTCTCAATTTTCATACGCATTTATCTCTCTTTGCCTCTTGCACCTCTACCTCTACCTGTCCCCTTGAATGTGTTTCGTGATTACTTTTCATCGTCTCCTTTTTTCCGTCGCTTCCATTTCTTGATTCCAGAGCACCCTCCCTGCACCTCCGTCGTTCCAATCTCCGCCTTCCTTCTCCGTCCGCCCGTTCATTGGTGGCGCATCGTGCATATCCGGCGCTGGGGCTCTGCCGAGTGTTTCATACGTAACGTTGGCCCGCGCCGTTCATGAATATTGCATGCGCGTCTCACCTTCGTTTCCGTGTTAAGACGCTTGTTGCCGGAGGCGCGGCGCAGCGTCCGGGGTGCGCTTGGGCGCCGACAGAGTTCGCCGGGTCTCCTTCCCTGGCCCAGCGCGGCGCTGTGTCCAACATTTTCTTTCCTTATTTCTTTTTTTAATGAAGCTGTTGATTGAATACCCTGGAAGCTAATGGGATTCGTACTTTACCTTCCCGAATACGGTTCCGGCTTGAATTTTTGGTTTCTTTGCTTTGACACACGTTTGTCACACTATTAGCGACCCATTTGAAATTAGTTTTATTCATTTAACGTCAAAAAACAGTTAAAAACCTGTTGACGTACTAGGGTAAGAAGCGTATTCCGTGCACGTTGTCTTAAATGCTGGTATCTAGACGCTAACCCATATACAAGTTTTTTTTAAATATATATATTTACTGTTCAATTTTCTACAATTTTTCAGGATGTTGAATAAAATGATACAGAACTTTAGAAGTTGAGTTATGATTATAGGTGGAGACGAGGTTTTTGGCGAAAAGTGATCAGAACGTATTAGCTCCCGTACAGTAAAAACTATTTCCAAAGGAACAAACCTACAGATTTTGGTTATTATCTCTCACCGTCCCCTTCGTTAAGGATTCGACCCCTTCGTTAAGAATTCGAGTGGACGATTCAGGTTTACTGAGTGAAAACCCTGTTCGAGATAGGGGTCAGCAGCTGAGGTACAATACATTAGGGACTAGGTGAGGTATAGCCGTTTGTGAAAGACTATTGAGGGTGATGAGATCATTATCACTCGGGTTATGTTTCTGAATGTATTGAATGAATATGTATTTGTTCTGTTTTTCAAGGGAGAAATGTTATCATTGCTACCTGTTGTGCGAAATATTTTCAATGGATATCACAGAATCACACTTTACGGGCATAATCGATTTTTTTGTTCCTAAGCAGAATCAATCAACACTATGTATATTTATTTTTTTATATTTCAGAAATGCAATCGAAAATTGTCAGAAGTAGCATTTTTGAAAAATAATATTTTACTATCCATGTTGCTTCTTTGTTTCTGGAGTATTTTTATTTTCCGTAAATGATACTTGCATTGTGGTAGAGGAAGGAAAACTGCAGTAATAACAAACTATGGCAGGAATCTTTCCTTCACCAGTTTGGAGCACTAAATTCACCACATGTAAATATCAATAGTACATAAGTAACTGCGAAATCATTATCGACATAATTGTCTGCAAAAGTTTCTGCAAACGCAAACCTCCAGTGACTCAACAATATTCGTTTTTTCTCAGTGTGTGATGGTCAAATCAACTCCTCCAATATTAAGATGTTCAGACTTCGCATATTCAAGTATGTAATATATAATAATATATTTACTGCTTTGGGAAAGATCCTGGTGGCAGCTCTAATACTAAAGGAATACAAAATTAGAAAGCTCTAGTCTAACATATGTTCAATTATTAATATTAGCAACTTATGTTTTTAATTTATTTTTGAATTTTCCTACACTCCTGTTTCAGTCTCTAACAATACTGCAGGTAATTCGTTCCAGTTTTATATTGTCCGGTTAACGAAAGAAATGTTCCAATATCAGTTTTTTGCCTTCTCATAATGTTGCAATTGTGATCCTGACGACTAGTGAATGATTTTAAGAGTCGTTTGTGAATATCCTTCCAAGCTTGTTTGCCTTTGTACGCTCTGAAGAAAGCACAGAGTCTAGCTCTTTCCCGATGTTCCTGCAAGGATTCCCACACGGAACTATTTGAATTTATTACTATACATTTTTTCCGCAACTTTTTGAATTTCATTTAAAGTATTTACTTGTCCTATACGATAAGGACCCAACAAACTGAACCGTATCAAGAATAGGTCGAATTAGCGATGTGAACGCAAATTTACGCGATTCAGCACTCCCTCTTCTAAAAATCCTCATCACGAAATGCAATGCTTTTAATGCGATTCTGGCCACATAGTTGACTAACTCGGCCCATTCCATATATTCGTTAATATAAATTCCTAAATATTTAATATTGCTTACCCAGGATTTCAATTCGCCTTTCACGGAATACTATTTATTTTCTGCTCTTTATTAGAGAAACTGATAGCTTTCCATGTATTTGTATTGATTCTGTGGTCCAGCTTTTTATGGTCTGTAGTCCAGCTTTCCATTTTGTTTAGGTCTCCTTGCAGGTTTTCTGTGATCCATCTTTCTATTTTGTCTAGGTCTGCTTGCAGGTTTTCTGTGGTCCAGCTCTCTGTTTTGTTTAGGTCTGCTTGTTACGCTAGCATGTTCTGCGTACCTTTAATTTCTCTGTAGAGCATGCAATCGTCTGCAAAGGGTTGAATTTCGGGCTTAATGTCGCGACCGATTTCGTTCACGTCCGCAATGAACAGCAACGGACCAAGAATGCTTCCCAGAGGGACCCCCGACGTTACGAAAGTTGAACACCTACTCTTACTCTTTGAGTTCTCCAACTGAGCCATTCTCGGATCCAAAATATAACTCTAGTTTCCATTCCCACCCTCGCAAATTTTGCTATTAATCGGTCTTGCGGAACAAGATCGAAGACTTTTCAGAAGCCTATGACGACTGCCACGTACATCAAGGGAATCTCCCACGTACAACAAGGGAATCAGCAATATCTTGACACAGGGAAACTGTCTGGCTTTCGCACGAGTATCCAGTTCTAAACCTATGTGACACATTGAAAAGCCAACCTGCTTTGAGCCATTCGCGTTTTAAGTATTTTACAATGTAATTCTCCATTCGTTTGCAGACAACTGATGTTAAACTAATTGGCCGGTTGTTCTTATTATCTCTATAAATACGTATACGAGTATACGGGAGTAATATATGTAGTAAAGAGAAAGTTATGTAATGCTGTGGAAAATCGATTTCCAGATTTCATCGGAAATACACGTTTTGGGGTCCCCTGATACCGAAAAAGTGTTGTTTTTTTTCAAAACATCTGCCCGTCCGTCCGTCCCTCTGTCTATCCGTCTGTGAACACTACTAAACCACACGTACGATCTTTTCCAAATTGAAGAATCACTAATCGATCTGGCTCTAGTTGAAGCTTTGACATTTTGAAAAACATTCTTTAAAATTTGGGGGTACTTTAAGTAAAGAACCCCGGATATTTTCAAAATTTTCTCAAAAACTGCTCCAATTTTTTTCTTTAAATTTTTTGTAATAATAAAAAAATACGCATATAAAGATGGCATAGGTCCCATTTTCACGGTTAACTCTGAATTTACTAAAATTGCAAAAGTTTGAATTTTCTCGTCCCTTCGGTGTCTTCCTACAACTACAAAATTGAAGACACAGATTTTCCTTCAAATGAAATATGTTGTGCATTGTTCTTTCAATGAAGTCATGTAGATCTTTTTGAAATTTTCGTAGTTTTCGTGCAATAGTGCGTGCAATATTTGCAATTAACAAAAATCATAAACACTCAAACGCCATTGTCTCAAAAAGGCCCCAAATTTTTTCTTTAAATTTTTAGTAGTGTTAGTGCCAAACGAACCCTGTACCATGACATAAACGCCATATTGCTCTATTCTTTTGTTTTTCCAAAAAATACAAAATGTATTTTTTTGAGTGTCTCACTTCAGAGATATTTACGCTCGAGGCGATTTCTTCACTTTATTACATTTATGAGTATATGTGCTTTAAATAATGTCAAATAAAGTTTCTTGAAAACTCAACAGTTGTCTGTAAAAATGAGATCAAAATTCCGTATTTTCAGAAACACTCAAACGCCATTTTCTCAGAAAAGGCTCCAAATTTTTTCTTCATAATTCTGCAATGGATAATGTTAATTGCACTGTTTAATATGACGTAAAGTTCATTTTGCTGTGTCCTTTTGTTTTTTCAAACATTACAAAAATGTAATTTGTTAGAAATATCTCACGTCATTATTATGCACATTCCCATCGATTTGTATACTTTATTGCATTTATGATTGGAAGTACTTCAAATGATTTCAAATAAAGGTTTTCGAAAACTCCATTGATTCCTATGAAAAAGAGCTTTAAATTTCGCATTTACTGTAATGCTTAATCGTAATATTCTTAAAAACGGCTTCAAATTTTTCAATGAAAATTGCTATTTATACGACGATGTAGCCTGCTTTAAAATTCTTAAAATATAATTTAGGTTCTAGTAGTTGGAAACAGAGAAGTGTCGAAAATTTAAAAAAAATAATTCTTTGTCTCGCGTTAGATGGAAGCAGGCAAGAAGGAGGAGGGACAAAACCACAGTACCAGTCCACACCAAGGAAAATAGAAAAATTTACTACGAGAATTCTGTAGCACCTCTAGTTTTTCTTTTGTGCGTCTTCCTCCTTTGAATATAGGAACCACAATTGTGCTTTTCCAGTCGTAGGGAATAGATGCATTATTTAGCGTTAGTTGAAAATTTCGCAAGAGATAAGGAATTATGACTTCACCCTCTAATTTTAATAAATCTCCGGAAATGTCATCAGGCCCCACTGATTTACGTTTCCCTAGTTTGTTTAGACTATTTCGAATATCCTCTGGGTAAATTTCTATAGTCGGGCCTCCAAAGAGGGCTGCAGTAAAATTTCTTCTTTTGCGAAGTACAGATGCAAAGTACTTGTTAAATAATTCAGCTTTGCAAAAGTACGACACTACCTTATTGTTTTGCGCATCTTTGATAGAAATAATACCATATTTTTACTCTCCTTGCGTTTCGTTACGTAGCTGTGAATTATTTTGCTACTTTTCTACGATCTTGTGACAGAATAGTACGTAGATATGTATCATGCACCGCCATTTTTTCCTGTTAAGAGATCTTGAGATAGTTGTCTGAAATATTGTGCTTGCCAGTCACTCTTTTTCCTATTACTGTACGCTCTCTTGACTTGAACTTTTAAGTTGTCGCACTTTTTTATTATAATATTCAGGTTCTGAGTTTATTCAATACTTTGTGTGGCACAAAATGCTCTAACCTTTCCATGATTATTTCTTTAAAATTTTGCCATATTTCTTGCAGTCCTACCGTGACTTACCCTATTGAAGTAATTAGTTCTTAAAAATATTTGTAATCTTAAACTGTCCGTTTTGCTAAAAATTGAGGCTTTTTTATTTGGTGTTCTGCTGTCCTCCGAACCCGCCCTTTTAAGCTTTAGCAAAATAGCATTGAGGTCACTTATCCCCTGCACTACCTCGCAGACGATAACGTCATCTTGAGGGCGAACAAGGAAAACGTCCAGCAGTGCCCCGTCCCTCGTCAGCGATCCCCCTCCCCTTTGTCCCAGGCCTGTTTCTTTACGATACCCTGCGTCTTAGACTCTTTGGTTACGTCATCTGTCCAAGAAATGTTAGGAAGGTTTAAGTTGCCAGCAATTATTGTGAATTTATTTGTATGTTTGTCCAAATGTGCTAATTCAGCGAGTTTTTCAATTGCTCCAAAATTTCATAATGTGCCATTTACATGCCTATTATTTTCCACGAATGTTTTGCATCACTCGTTTTTATTTCTACCCCTATTATGTCTAATTATGTATCTTTCCAAAGTTCTACAGTGCAAAGTGATCGTTTCGCGCAAATAAAAACACCTTCTCCACGGCCATACCAATCTCGCCTGTAACCTACATTACCATTCCCAAATACTTCATCATTCACTATTTCCAGATGTAGCCATGATTCTGTACCTACTACGATATCTGGATTGTACATATCATAAATTCCAAAATCTTTCTGTTTTGTTTAATAAGCTTCTACAATTCACCTTAAATTATGTAATTGTTCTATTTATACTAAATATTTATAAGAACTAAATAGTAACCTTAATTTTAATTGAACTGATTTTGAATTAAGTTTTAATTATTTTCTACTTGATTTTACTCATCTAATTTTCTGTATATCCGTTATGAGGGTAATATGATTATTATTATTATTATTATTATTAATAATAATAATAATAATAATAATAATAATAATAATAATAATAATAATAATAATAATAATAATAACTACTTTTATTTCTAAATTATGAAAATCAGTTTTCACAAAAATTTTAAATAGAAGAATTTTTATTAAGGAAGACAAATTAGGAGTCATATTCTCTACAGTAAAGCAAGTAAGCATATTATTTTATCTTAGGAAAGCTAAATCAACTTTCTTGTGTTTTCTTTCTAAACAAAAATTAAAACTAATATTAGAACTGAAATTCTTGACTACGACCCATTTATTATTTACACAGTTCTTTGTACGTGAAGTTCCGAGCATCCATTCTGTGCACATCCTTTTACAACTTTTATGTGAAGCTGTGTGACAAGTGCATTTTCTTGTTCTACTAGTTTTCCTGTAATTTCAGCGTGTTAATTATGCATGGATGGTAACAAAGGAGGACTTATCGCAGTGTGCACATTTTTGTACCACGGACATTTTTACGCGAAACACAAAGTAATTATTTGCTGCTACAAAATATCTTAATACGTTAATGATATTTAACATTTGAGTTGTGATCTGCTGATTCCTGTTTAATGACTCAGAATCCGTTAAAATCACGGAAATACTTGAGACATATTATCGCGATATTATAGCTGCGATTATCATTCTGCAATTATTGGACATGTGATGTTGAGAATTTACACGGAACACAGCTTGCGACGAACTTCCTCCCTCCAGCAACCCCGCTCATCCCTTCTCCCTAACACCCGCCCCTCCCGGCTACTGCATGTCCCGCGTCCCGTTGCGTCCCGGTCGCGCGCGATGATACTTCATTCATGGGAACAAATGAGAACTCATGGGGCCGCTAATTCACTTCGCCCTAATTGCATTACTTCTTGATTAGCTGCGCGTATGTTGCATCCGCGCGCGGCTTTGCGCCGGTCTCTTTGTCGCGGAATTAGCCGGCACGCCCCCTCCCACGCGGGAGGCCGCCGCCGCCGGACGTGCGAGGCGCTCTGGTGCACGTGGGAGGCGGCGCCCGCCGTCTCTGCCTCGCTCGAGGCTGACGCTCCGCTCTGAATCAGGGCCACCATTCTTTACACTGAATTGATTTTAATGGGCGTTGCAAAATAGCACCACCAGCTTCATTTCAGTACAAACGAAATATCCTTTATGTGTGTAAGTTTGCGTATGAAATACGTAAAATGAAGTATATAAGATATGTAAGAAAATAAGGGTATACGTTTTTATAATTCTTTAAGTCAATTTCTTTATTTTCTACAACACAAAATGGTTTTCCAAACCGTAACACGTACACTACACAAGAACAGCAAATAAAATACTGTCGTATAACTGCAATAAATTAGAATTAGATTAAAATAAATTTATATTACTTTAATATAATTTTTTTCAGGATACTGCAGTAAGAGAGCATAGTATATAATTTAATACATACGAATAATATGAATGTACATGAGGACGCTTAAAAAGTGTGTAGATCTCATGTTCGCCGAACTTTCTGTATTTTGAAAGCTGGAAAAATGTAACATTGCAAGTTAACGTAATATTTGCTGAAAGTTAATGTAGTGTATTATTAAAAAGCTCAAAAATGGCTTCGAATTGTGTCTTTAATTTTTTCCTTTGTAGAGCAAATGACGCTCAAAAAACTGCGCATGTTCCATTTTCTGCAAGTGTTTGCTATTTTCAAAAATACAGAGCAAACATTAAAAATACAAATCTACAATTTTCATGGCAGAAATTGCTTCTTAATGAAATGTGCTTTAAGTATGAAATAAGATCTTGTATGAATGTAAATGGAAATCTCTTAATTTTTGAGGATAGAAAATGCAAATGTGTAACTTTTTTTTACGCGTCGGGAAGGTAGAGTTTTGTGGCGAGGAGACTGGTGTCTTAACTCTAAGAAGTTGAGTTAGAATACCATTGTGGGGAAACAAAATGCTGATGGAACCGACAGAATGCTGACCGGAAACCCTTCTGTCGGTTCATGTAATATTATAATATTGCGTAGGCTTACAAATAATGACAGGTAGCTCAGTTCATCAACTGATGCAGTGCCTAGAGCCGGGAGGTCCTAGGTTTGAATCCCGACGGCGGCAGGATTTCCGACACTAGCTTGTCAGCTAGATCGAATTCAGTCGCTGTCTGGAGGAGAATTATAGAAGCCGGCTGCTCTGATCGGTAATTTTCCATTGTTTCTCCCATCAACACCAGGCGAATGCTTGAGCAGTACCCTAACAAACGGGCCACGAACCGCGCGCGATCTATCCTTCCTCTTCCTTGTCTTATCATCTCCCTCTTACTCTAACATGCACTACACTTCCACATATTCCGGGAAACCGGTTGGGGGCTTAGAGCTTGTCCCGGCTGGGGCGGTGCCCCGCTGGTGGGAGATAATTGTTTGAGGGAAACTCCGCTAGCCGGCGGTTTATCGGCGCCGGATCTCCCCATCCAGCGGGGGATCACCGCCACCTCCCGATGAAAAAACATGCACTACACTTACGGGGATAATGACCTCTGTAGTTGACGTGCCCGGAATCACTAAAAACCCACCAACCTAAAAAATAATGCGATAAAGTATGTGTGATGTGGCATAATTAGTCTATTTCAAATTTCCATGGTCTCAATAACAATTCAATTAAAACCGAATATGTACCGAAAGAATTTACAATATATGTTCTTTCAGTATAAAGTGTAATGTTTTAATTGTATTGTTTCAGATGAAGAGAATTAGAAAGATCTGAAAGTGTGGAATTGGTCCAAACTGAGATTCCTTTTCCCAATTCTGACTCATCTCCTACGTTGAATCTCAAAAGAAATGCATGAGTAGTAATAAACAAATTGGAAAGACGAGTGGGAATATTGAAGATAAAACTAATACTGTGCATTCAGACAATTGAATTGTTGAAAGAAATTCGTTTTCAATGAAGAATATAAGCGTCGAACATATTCCTATATTTAATGATTTTCACATCTGAAACCAATGATCAAGATTATATTTAAAGGCAATCATTTTTTTACTTTTATCTGAACCTGCCTGCTGGGTTTACAATATTCCAAATTAATGAAAACAATGAATTATTAAGTAAATGAATAATTTAGTAGAGTCTTGTTTCTTTCGATAAAAATATTTTAATGCGTGAAAAAAATAATAACTAACCTGGTGCATAGAAACATTAGAATTCAGCTCTTCAACTTATGCAGATAAATTTGTTAATTTCCCTTTCCATTCTACATATCGAATAGAACAAGCTAGAAGCAACATTATCGTAAAGTTCTTTGTATCCTTATGAACAGGCATTTATTTTTTCTTTTGAAATCTAGTTCTTTGTATTTTCGATTAGCCTAATTGTTGACGTTGCTTTGGATGAACTGTTATTGAAAGATGCCCTTCTTCATCGTCCACTAGATGATATCTCGGACGTTTGAGAGAAACTTGCCAACCGTCTTGTTAAACATTTTAATTCCATTGCTTCTTGTATTTATAGAAAGAATTATGTGAAGACAATTCATTATCTCTTTGCCCAATGTTGTTGTGCAGACCTACGTTCGTTTGTTGCCTGTAGGCAATGATGTATACATCAATTGTCAGGGCATCTGATAATGCACAAAATCGCGTTCTATTTCATTGCTTTCTATAGATGCGAAAGTAAAATTTGCATGCTTATCAGTCTCCTAAGAGGGACCGGTCTAATCAAGTTCACTATCTGTGTTCCAATTCCGGCAACTCTTCCATATATAGAAAATGGATAAAGCTGCACTACCACTATAAGGGTAACTTGCGATCTATAGTCCAAAGCTAATAAAGTATATTTGAAACTTGTTGCATAAAAGTGGTAGTTACTTACACTGTTCAGAAAATGTCTCACGATACACAGCATAATAGTTATTTATGTAACTAGGGCGTTAAGTAGATGTTTTTGCCCCGAGGGCGAATTCCAAACCCGAGGGCCTCTGGCTCGTCAGGTTGGAATTCGCCTGAGAGGCAAAATCATCTAGTAAAGCCTATGGTGCATACAAAGCTTAATGGTTTTACTAGTTAGTTGCTGGATCAAACGAAAATTCTAAATATTTTATTCAAGTTTTCTTGGGTGTAAATGAAAAGACGCATTGTAATCGTAATTTGTCAATAGACCTCAGAGAAACAAAACAGAGTGTGTATTTGCGGATTATCCTCGTAATTACTATTGCATAATCGTTGTTGGAACAAAGTGAAATAATATTGTGAAGGTTTGCGGAAATTCTGGCATAAGCTAACAAACTTACGGACAGTAGCTTCCATTAAAATCTTGAGTGTGAATTACGCTGATGAAACGGTACTTTTAGGTTACTTGTCTCTAGACATCAGATGTTTAGGGATATGCCTATTTTTTCTAGAGAACTTATTTAAAAGCTGATAATATATGTCCACGAATCATGACAAATGATGACATATGACGAAGTTTTATAATGCTTATTTTTGCTTGTTTTAGCATAAATGCCTATTTTTTGCATAAATACCTTTTTTAGGACTTTTTTGCCTTTTATTTATTATATTTATATACAATGCTAGGATATCGGAAAATCGGTGATGGTCCAACGTGACCATTCATTATGAAATCTTCCATTCACGTCTTGAAATTTAAAATTATGAGTAAATTCCCGAAAGTATACCAACTGATTTTTCTCCATTTCCCTATTTCATAAATACCAGCCATGATCTGAGAACATGGTCGATATACCGAGAGAACCAAAATTTTAAGTGGAAATAAATATAAATTCCCAGAAGGTTTCAGTGGTGCTAGTGTTGGATTGATAAAATATATGCCTGTCACATCGTTCAAATATCCTTCTCCGCATTCAAACTGATTTCGTCTCCCAGTCGTCGCAAATTTGAAATTGTGATCCTTGAAAAGTTACTGGTAATATGTAAATATTACTGGTTACTGGAAACTATTAAGAATAAAATGTAGAAGAGTTGTAAATGTGTAAATCTAGTTTTACATTAATATATACGAACTAGTTTTGTGCATTTAAGTTTACAAAATAACATAGACAAAAAGTACAATTTTTCCATTTTATTGTATATGACTCTTTATGACAGTGCCTTTTTTCTCCGTATTCTTGACTTTTTCAGCGCCTTTTTAGGCGCCTAAAAGACGACTTTGAGTGCCTAAATATCCGATGTCTTCTTGTCTCTATTGCCAAAAGTTATTTAGAATATCTCATAACATCAAAAAATATTTCGAGGTTGTTAGTTGAGGTATCTTATACATCTTATTACTATGAGTATTACTGCTACTCAAAAAGCTTGTCGAAAAAAGGTGATACGTAACAGTGAAATATGAGTGACTGGTGGCAATTATAAATTCACTGGAACATTCCAAAACAGCAATTTTTATATCAATTAAGCAAAATAAGGTTTATAACGAGTTATTTTACTTATCTCAGCATACACTATTTATTTATTGTATTTGCTTACATCTTCACTTTAATAGATCAAATTCATAAAAATTTTGTGTGTTGTATTGGCATAGAGCGGGCAATAAAGTATTCAAAAGACCCGAGGGCATAAAGAATCAGAAAGGCCCTTACGATTAACAATACCATTACGTGTTTTGTTTCAAGTCCATAAACACACAGCAATGAACTAGTATACCATAAAAATAATAAAGTCCCTTTTTGAAAACATTGTATCATTAATCCTGTTTATTGAAATGACGATTTTTCACTGAAAATTAACCAACAATCCCATTAGAGCATCCACAGCCAATATCTTGTACGATCCAAATCCCTTATGCATAGAAATACGTGTGCAGTCCGTTTTAAACGACGGTCCGAATTCGCTAACTTTCCCCTACTGTTGAAAATACACTATATGGTTAAACACTTGCCTCAATTCTTGTGGACAATTATTCAAACCTTAATGAATGCGTCTCGCGGTTCTAGCGTAGTTCTATTCTCCACAGAGAACTATCCATTTGCAAGCACACGTTGCGGGTCTTGCGTGTAGAGAGGGTGGCGCCCGCTGCTCCACGCCCTGCGCCATTAACGGCGTTAACGCAGTTAGCACCGTTTCCGTCGCGGGCGCGCCGCCCCCGCCGCCCGCGCGCCGCCGCTGCGTTTAGCACCGGCGACGGCGGCTGAGAGCGCTTAACGCAGTCTGCAGCGCCCCGGTGGCGCCGTGATTTATGCCCTTCGCGTGATCCGCGGCGTGGCGCGCGGAGCCGTGCGGAGCCGGGCGGGGCGGGGCGGGGCGGGGCGGGGCAGAGTGGCGGGCGCCGGCGTCGTGTGGGGCTTTGCAGATAACGTCTTGGCGGAAGAGGTCCGGCGGGCCGGCCACGCCCGGCGCCCCGTAAGGCCCGTCTCCGTTCCGCGGCTCTGCCCATTCCCTGCCTCTCGCCTCTCGGCGGCGTGTGCCAGCTGGGCGCTTCGATTGGAGCCACGCCCCCTCCGAACGATCTGTTGCTTCGCCAGTTCCTCTACGCCGGACCGGCGCGGCGCGGCGATCTGGGAGATAGTGCTCTCCATCACGCTTTCGTTTCGAGAGTTTAGAGCGCTTGGGCGGGAGCGACGTCGTGGCTTTAAGGACTCGGGGAAAGAGGCAATGAGGTGGAGAGTCGCGGCGCGCATCATGTGACCTGCCATCTACCTAATGATCTTTTTTTTTAAGGCTTTGATTTCTGTTCTCATCATGAACAGGGAACTTTTTTAGCTCTAGTACACTTTTTAAGGTTGCACTTACTCTTAATAGATCGGCTGCTTGAATTGGGCTGCTTGTTTGAAGAATTGTGTCACGTGAATAGTCACGTGGAAACGGAAACGATCTTACGGAGTCACTAAACAAAAAACCTATTATTTAACACTTGTGCAAAATAATGTTATATTTATTTACAATATGAAAAAGTGAAATATCTGCATTTCTGTTATTCTGCTTCTTTGATAATCGTAAAATGTAAGCGTTTTCTCAATAATTATTCCCATCGATAATTCATTAAGACCTTTCTAAAGTAAAAAGACCCCCTTCAATATTTTTTCTGAGGCAATCTCAACGTCAATTGCAGTGCCTGCTTCGTATGTAAAACTCCAACATCCTTCTGCGTGATATCTTTTAAATGAGAATTACATAACAACCCTGTGGTTACACAACTCTATTCGGATTGTTAATTATACGAGTTAATGTCATTAGTAGGGGACAGATTTTAATGAAATGTCATTTTTTTTCTTTTCACTTTACAACGATGCCGTTTAAGGTAGAAATTAATTTTATGTTGTGACAAAAGGATGTCATCCATTTTTATAGGTCATTTTTTTGCATTTTTCGTGGATTTCGCATAATAAGTCATATCATTTCATATCATTTCATTTTTTCATCATATAATCTTAATGGTACTTGCTTCAAATAATACTTACGAGATGCAACAAATGTTCTCCACAGAATTCGTGAATAACCTATTCGATTTATTCGCTCTGTAATTGTAATACCAACCTTATGAGTATGTAATCTAAGGTTCGTGTGACGCGTATCATCGCCATTTCGGGCGATTCTGGAATTCCTAAAGACAGATTTTCTGGTAAAGAACAGTCCAAATCAAGTTTGCCAGCTAAGTTCACTTGAACGAATGGAAGAAGCTGCGATTACATCAGTAACATATCCAACAGCTTGAGTTGTACCTTCGAAAGTTTTCGTCACATTTATTACGTAATTTTTCTTCGTTTTTAGGTCATTTTTAAAATATTTAAAGAGTATTTTATTGATCATTTTTGGCGATGTTTTAGGTCATCAAAATCCATTAGACACTTTAAGCATAGAGTAGTGTACAGCAATCGACAGCATTCTCTACCTTCTGCGCATGCAAGTTCTAGTTTTGTATGCGCAGATACTCAAAAGTGGTATAGAGTGGTTCAGATATTGCTGGCCAGTGCTGTAAGCCACACTGTGCTTAAAATACTTATTATGTTTTGGCCGCTCGAAGACAATATGGGTGCGATTCCTTCCACATTATTTCCGTATGTGTGTACCGGAATGTCACCGACCCCTCCGATATGTTTCCGTCCCTTGACACTCCCCTCCGATACTCCCTCCCCCTCTCCTTGCCCTCGCCCCTCCGTCCCCCAGGCTTGCCACCCACATCCCTGTCTTCCTGGTTATGTATAACCCTGCCACTCAGCCGTCAGGTCCACCTGCTACCCGCGGCGGTCCCTCTCTTCGCCCCCTCCCCACACACGCTGCCACACTGGTCCCCGGGCCCATATGGTCGCATCATATGCCACCTCCACCTAATTTAAAGGCTCGTTTTATGGTAATACACTTCTAAACGAGGACCAGAAAATGAATCAAGTAAGTATTTTTGCTTTACTGTATTTCGTCTTATCGAATAGTTTTGAAGTGAAGTTGAGACAGAAAATTTGACATCACCCAAGAAAATGTATCTTTAGCATCACCCAAGAAAATGAGTGTAGCATCAAATATCGAATTTTATCCTTCCAATTTCTTTTATTCTTGTAGGATGATTACGGCGAGTGAAATTTCACTGTTTTGACTATATTACATTTTGGTTATCAACACTCCGCAGCTGAAACATTCTCAGAGATCTGGCGACATAATTGTGACATCCGGCTGTTCAGTCTTGAATACTGGTTCGTGTAAATGCTTAATAATTTCTACATAGAGCTGGGGTATTTTCACTTATTAATATTATAAATTAAATATATTCAAGGACCGTTACATCGATTGATCCGAATTTTCTTTGGCCTATTTTCTGAATATCTCAAGGATATCAAATAACTCTCATAGTTTTATGCCTAACAGGAGCTTTGTCAACTCTTTTATAGCGGATTCATATACGTCTTCTTGATGGGGAGGGACACAGTCATTAAAGTGGTATTGCAAATGTACTACGATAAATTCAATATTTCCCAAATTATCCAATATTTTGATGAAATATGCTTTTTATTACACATAGATAACTGTTACAAGGTGAAGCATTTATTTAACCGTTCTGGATAAAACGGGGGGACCTTTTGGCGTAGGAACCTAATCCCTCTCTCTGTAACCCCTCGCGAATCTCTCCGTGCTTTCCCAGCAGGGAGCATTTCTTGCGCTATTCACCTCCCGTTCTCGCATCTTCCCCGCCAATGGCGACCTTCCGTCAGCGTCCGCCCTCCGCCTCGCCCCTAGTCGCGGCGTGGGCGTTGGGTGGCGGAGCGGTGATTTATCGGAGCGGGGCGGTGCGCTCCCCAGCGTCGTTATGACGCGCCAAGGAAGGAACCCGGGAAATAGGCTGAGAGTGACCGCGGCGTTCGCGTTACCGTTCATTTCCGGAGGCGGCGCCGGCACCCGTTGTTGCTGAGCGGGTAACGAGCGGCCGAGGCGCCGGGCGCGCGATAAATCTCTTGCACCCATCCCCGCCCCACCCCGACCCACTCGTCTACGCTCCCCCCCCCCGCTCGCACTCGCCCAGCTCCAACCCCCCTTGTTCAGCCCCCGCTGCGTTCGTCCTCCTTGACCCCTCTTCTGCCAAACTGCACCTCCTCCCCGCTTCGACCCCGCAGTATCACCCTTCCTCTTCATCCTCGCCCATTGATGCTCTGGTGCTTTCTGTCTTCTTCTCCTTCTTGCTCCTGTCTTCCCTGATGCGCCCTGTCACATCCCTGTCTCTCCTCTTGGTGCTCTGCCCTCCTTCGCTCACTTCTTCGTCTCCTGTCGAATTCCGCTACCTCCGTGCATTGCCCCACTCCATTTCTCCGACCAGTTTTTTTTTCTGTTTATTTGCGACCTGTTCCACTTGTTCCTCTTTCTCTGATCAACCCGTTTTACTATTCTATGTCACGCCCACACCACCACACCACCCGCACTTTCCGCTTCACTCCAAATATGGTTTTCTCTCTTTCTCCTCCGTCTCTGAACTCCTTCCTGCCTTTTGCTTTCCCTTTTGCCCCCTCCCGAAAGTCTCATTCCGCGCTGATTAACGTAGCACCGATGCACCCTTGGTTGGGCGCACTGATGGTATAGACTTCCATCATCTGCTTCTTTTAATTCTTCCACTTAACTATGTACAGAATTTACAAATACAAGTACGACAATTTGATCTCGATATTTTGATTTGAAAGGAATATCTACGACCTTGGTAACTTTCGAGTTGGAGTAAATATTGGAATATCTTCACGATTTTGGTTTGTTACTTACAAGGAAATTTTTGTTTTGTGATAAAACGTTCCTGACTTATAAATCTGTATTTTTCGACATTTAAGGGCACTGTGCGTTAGTATAGATTCTATCGTGAAAGGGGCTTTCATGTTAGAGAAATGTCAGAATAGAGAATATCCAATGATTTCACTAGTTACCATATACTGCTTGAAAGTGTTCTGAATTTCTCAATTCTGGTTTATTGATTAATAATATTTCTTTGATGTCACGTGGTCCATGCTTATTTTATAAACTAATTCGTCTTTTCCTCTGACTTGTAACGTCAGTATTTCCATCAAACTGAGTTCGATTATCTTTCATACGTGAAGCAATTAAATTCTAAGTACTCCTTGTGCTTCTGCCGAAAACACGAGAGGGAATGACTCATAGAACATATTAACCTTGCTCTTATCTAAATTTAACGAGCAGTAGTACACTTCATAACCATAATGAGGCATCGTCCTAGTTTAAGATGCAACATTTCATGCACATAGTTGCAGTATTGCGATACACTATAAACTTGTGCCTCAGGGAATATTACACGTCTCCCTTTGCTCCCTGACGGAGTCTGTTGTCGGCCGAAACCCCTCACCTTTCCATTGCTAAGTCTGCCAACTAGTGAACTTCCTCTCTATCCACTGTTCTCACTCATGCTCACTCCACTCCGACCAGATCCAACCCGCCTCATCGTATCCCACCCAGGGTCCTTTCTTCTCCCTCATTTTTCTCAACGAAATACGCTTAGATTTACTGTGCCCCGGACATTGCCGATTTGTGCCATTCTACCCTACCCTACCTTTCTAGTCTTAGAACTGTTTTTTTCATTTGTTTCCCCTTTCGTGTAAAGATGACTGTCCTTTTTTCCTTTTCACGTCCGTCGTATCGATTTCGACTTGATGCTTCATATTTATCACCTTTTCCTTTACTAACATACACTTACTGTAGGTTACTAACACTGCCCAATTTTAGTGTTCACCGGTTATTTAGTCTGTTCAAGAGCATGCCTAAATTCACTTTCAATGGGCAAATATCCTATCTAAACTAAAAAATGTCATATAACAGTGGACAATCATAACAAATATCACGTATCCACTCAGGAGTTACGAAGAACATAGCACATGATGCGTAACTCTAAAAAGCCTTGTTGCCATTTTTCTCATGTTCTCTGCGTGCTTCGTAAATCAGCTGCTCTGTCAACGTTGTTTTAGCCGCCACGTGATCATATGGTAGCGTTAAAGTAGTTTCGTGGAGGATTACGACTATTGTTTATTTATTCTTATATAATATTGTCCGTTTATATATATAAATCTTTAGTTGCACTTCATGTGTACATCACTAAGCCTGTTTATCTCTGTGTGCACCCATTTGCCTCTCAACTGCTTCATCCTGCCTATTTTCGTTTATCGTTATCAGTCCATCCCTTACTCCCTCGCTTTTTCAGCCCCTCTACCGCACTTTATCCTCCTCGCAAAATACCCGTCATCCCCGCCGTCCGCTCTCTAGGTTTCGTCTAGCGGCTTCTTGCTACCTCCCGCCGCGTTCTCCTAGCGACGCGAGCGCGCAGCGCGGTGATGGCTCTCGGCCAGCGGCGTCAACGCCGAGGCCCAAGGGCCGCCCGGCCGCACCCAAGGCCCTATGAGGGCCAGGGCCAGGGGAAGGGCGGTGGCGAGGGCGCTGGTCGTCCCCCGAACGCGCGCGAGCAAGCGCTTTAATTAATATCCAAGGGGAGGCGCCGGAGCGGGCGGCGCGCCCCGTTGTTTCATTAGCCAATGGACGTGATTGCCGCGCCGGACGGGGGCGGCCGCGCGGCGGCGAACGCGAAGGTGTGGCGACCGGCGAGGGCGTTGCGGGCGGAAGAGGTGGTGAAGGAGCCTCTTGTAGTAATGGGGAGGATGATGGATGAGAGGAAGGGAGGGAATGGGTATGAGAGGAGGGACCGAGGTAATGCAATGCGCTGAAACGCCGAAATGAGGAGCGATACTCATTGAAATATATGTAAGAGAGGTTGACAGTTAAATTGATTATTATAAAAACAGTGTTAGCGCACAGTGCCCAAGAAAATAGTGTCATAAATACGAAATGGAAGTAACAAATTAAGCAATGGTATGAAGCCATGACTATATACGTTTGCAAAATACCGTCAGTGAGGTGATCTGAAAAAACAATGAGCGCTTCATGATAATCTTATGCCCGCGACAGGATTTCATACCTACCGAATTTGCAAGAAAAATGTCATTGGTGAACGTTGATACACAGAGTCGACTCCACCAATACAAATAGAGATACGACGGGCAGGTGAGGAGAGAGTAATAAGAGGGTGAGTCTTGTTACTTTAGGCCATTTTTTACGAGTGTGCATTTTAAAAGGCAATGTCAACTTGCCAAGTGACGTATGTCATTTACTTCCATTTTGCGTAGATTGGCAAACTAGGAATTAATGTAAAACGAGAGTGATAATCTTTTGGGAGCTGAGAATTGTGAATTACTCACGAGCATATTTACATAGTTTGCATGCTTCCGTTTTCTTCTTCCGAAAATGTGTAAGCGAAAGCAAATGTAGATAAAACAATACCATCAACTGCTTTTCAATTGCCGCGACGGTGAAAAGGAGAAAAATCTAAGGACAAAATTATTTCTACATTTTTCGCAGGTGATTGCGTCATCAATTGTTGAACAACACTACGGTTAGTTCCGCTCTACTACAATTAGTTCCGTTGCTGTAGATATTGTGAACTCACCGCAATGAGCTGATAGCGAAGACGCACGAGAAATTAAGAAGATGTGAGGTGTGCTTTTGAATCGTCTATTGTTTAAAAAATTTATAACCTTGATTTACAAGTGTAACATAATTATGTATAGCATTTAAATCATTACTTTCGTTTACTAAGTATTCTTAAAAATGCAGATTTTACAGTATGGCAATATGTGTTTGTGGTGCCTCTCAGTCCTGGCCTTCTCCACTACTATATTGGAGTAGGATATCGTTTTCCTCGATGGGATCCAATTGTCTTCCCAGCGGTGCGCAATATGGCTGCGCACATACGGGAACAGGTGATTGATTTGTGCATTTATTATCATGTGCACCAAAAATGTTTCTTGATTCATATTCTTTCTTTTCGTCATTTTGCGTCCAGCTTCGCCAGTTGTCGCCAGTGGAGGTAGGTTGCGGAAGGGGGGGGGGCGTCTGAGTACGCAGCGTTCTCTCAGGGATCGCTCGCCTCCATCTCCGGCTCCGCCTCCCCCACCGCCTGCATCATTGCCGCCCCCGGTGCCGCCCTCGCACGCGCTGCCTGCGCCGAACACGGCCCCCTAACGAGGTCCGGGAATTGCTTCCTAACTTCCCCTATCGCGCCGCGCAGCGCCCGGTGTCGACTGGCTGAGAGCCCACCTTGCCGGCGCGGCGCGGCGCGACGCGGGGCCCCCGGTGTCGATTCTCTGCCGCTTGGTTTGTGAACACTGCTCATGCGATGGCTGTTAGACGCCCACTGCTGCCCTTAGTTGAGGGCGGGGCTTCCCGAGAAACGTCGTCGCATTCGCGGATATGCGACGCCAGCGCTTGTCTGGAGAGGATGCACGGGCGCGTCTAACTTTGACAACTGCATTATTAGCAGAGGCGTTTATAATACGAGGTAGGTGCATGCGTGGAAACTGTCTCTACGAAGATGTGAATGTGGAAACTGCATTTCGACTCTCGAAAATTGATAGATCATTTAGTGATTAAACTTTCCATTTCAAATGTTCCATTTCAGAACTACGGTACTTCTATTGAATCTGCAGTACACTTTAATATCTTATAGCTTAGAATTGGTATAACATCATATGTTGGGAAAATCGTATTCCAAGTATTCAGCTCAGCAATGTTTATAGTTGTCCATTCAATAGTTATCACTGCACAACTGTTTTCTTTTTGATTTCTTTCTTTTCAATTCTTCAATATTCATAAATCATGTATTCATGTAACATGATCCAATTAAATTCAGTCATTGCAAAGATATGTTTTGATCTTAAAAGAATGTGAACGAACATTTCGCCACTCTTGAATAAACAAAATGTAGTTTCTCTTAACTAATAGTTTCTTAGTTTGATGGTAATCCAATGAACATGACTTATTCTCTTAACGTGAAGCAGTTCCTGAAAGTAAGCTGAATTTCTTGACACCATCTTCCTTGACCCGTTGCCCTGCATCCTAGTCCTCACGGAGGGTAACAAATGAGTTTCCTCATTCGCTTCTGTGGCTTCTCATAACGGTTCCCTATATGCTTTTAACGCCCATGTTTGTTCCGGGCGGTTAGGCAACGTTTGGGAATGTCGGCGTTCCGCGTCGTGACCAAAGCGCGGGAGATGCAACGAAATTTGCTGATAGCATGCGATACATACAAAATACCGAAGGCGGTTATCTTCGCCGTCTAAACTATTGCAAACAGGAAAACGTCATCCTCGAGGGCGGCGGACTGGTCTCGCGAGAGCTATTATAAGAAGCGGCGGTGATTAACATCAGCGGGAGCCGCCCGCTCGGGCAGCGCGACACCCCACCGCGGCCGCGGAGCGTGAGGCGAAGGGCTCGCAGCGGAACGCGCGCTCCAAATGGAGTGCATAATTCATACCCGCGCCCGCGTCGAACTGGATTCTCCGCTTCGTGTCAGCTCTGCGAAGTTAGGCGGTGACAGGATGAGAACGTCTCCAGGCGGGTGGTCGTTCAGAAACCCCAGGTGGCAACGTTGGTTGGCTGTTCCAATCAAGGTAGGAGTTTTTAAATTAGGCTCAAGTTCGATGGAAAAGAAGAGGGGCCATACGCCTGGTGATATAAAAATCGTATCTGAAATTCGATGGAATTGGTCAAATTTTCTGGCTGGAATGACTGATGATGAAGTATCGTTTACAGAGTGGCCACTTTCTGAAAAACAGGAAAAATCAGGGAATTTCATTGCTCTGGATAAGCCAGGAAAAAATAAAGGAATTAGCAGAAGTATCGTTAAAAGTCAGGGAAAGTATTGAGAGGGTTATAAAACTATATATAATTCCTTCAAAACATTTATTCAGCGTTATTTTTGGCTCAATTGTTATTTGGTGAAAAATTGTTAATTTGTACTTTCTAACGGCGAAATCAAAGAGCTGAGTATTTAAAACCAAAATAGTTTTAATATTTTCTTTAAATAGTGTGAAATTACAAATCTTATCAGAAAAATGCTCTGAAAAAATGGAAAAGTCAGGTAAATTTGTTGTAGAAAATGAGTGGCTACCCTGGTTTAAAAGCCCCGATTCTCGTGCGACGATATCAGTATAAAATGATTCTTTTACATACGTTTTTGAGATGTTCATTACATGTTTTCAGATTATCATACACATGGTGTGTGTCCCTTCGCTTTACATTTCAGCTGAAGAGGCCGTACTGAAATTTTTGGACGTCAATATTTGATGCCTACGACAGCCATCGATTAAATGATGGTTTCTGTGGTACACGATAGTGCTCATTTCTACTGATAATACTAAATGAACAAATGAAGTTAATGCTTGAACAGATCCGTGTGCTCTTTCAAATGAATATTAATGTATGAGAGTGAAACAGAGCCTAAAGTAGTGGTGACTTGGTCTGGGGGTGAGGCAAAGAAATCTTCATCTTTTATGATTTTTCTTACATTAATATTTAAATGTATTTGCTGATCAATCTACAAATGAAAACTTACATAAATTGTTCCCTCCTGCCCAGGCACTACCACTGTGAGAAGATCGATCCGCCCCATCTCACTGTGAGAAAACTGGACCGCAGGGGGCGGGCGTGGAGTTTGTTCGTGACTAGGAAGTGAACAGGACCTGCGCGGCGAAATTAAATATGGAATTAGCTTCAAATGAGAAGCCTTTAACGGGTATTTAAAAATAACTAAGCTCTGAATCAACATACTCCGATAAACACACGAACGCAATTACGAAAATGTTAAGATAATGGGTGCCTGCGATTAGTCCTCTAATTCAAGTAAAGTAACGAGCTCTGGCGCGATGACGCCCGATTGGCCGGGTGTTAATTGCGGGGCGGCGATGTGGGCGGTGGCCCCGATGGGAGAGCAATGAAGTTGGGGGCGGACACTGGATCTGAGTCTCGAGTGGGAGCGGGATTTCCCAAGGGCTGCGGGGGGGGGGGGGGGCGGCGAAACTGATCAAATAGCGAGTAGGAAGCAATTCTCCGAATTGAAGAGAGATGTTCGTATCAGTGGTGGACCTCCAGCCACTCAAGCTGATAGCAAGGAATACGTTTTCTAAAAACATTTATGTGATTATCATTTGTTTCTATACAGACACATCTAAATATACATTTTAATATCCATCTTTACATCGGTATGTTTAAATGTTCACATGTGATGTTCTGTATATAGCTCCGAAACACATGTAGTTGTGGCAACTTGTTTTTTAAATAATGCGATTCAAACAAGACGTTCTAAAACATGCATTTAGATGCTCGGAGAACAGTATAATTTTTACTGTTTTGAAAGACCTAGAAATTTGTGAAAAACAAATTCAGAAACATTGATAATTTGTTGCTAATGACTTTACTTCTAGAACAACAATATTTAATTCATGTTCACATAAGTTTAATCCCCACACGTCGTCAGTATGTACGCCCAAAGAAATCACCTCAACTTGCTATGATGTGAAAGGTGACAAATATCCTGGGCCTGAACATGAGGGCGAACAGAATCATCTTGATGAGGCAGGGTTAGGAAGTTCTCAAACATACTCTCTTTTGGTCGAACCTTTTGTCATTGGACTTCAACATCATTCGATAATTGTAGTCTTTGCGTGATTTAAGAGTTCTGGCACTCGAAGACATTGCCAAATCAAGGACGTGAAATCAGAATTTCCTCTTACTTTAATTGAAGGAATAAACGAATTTTCTGTCCCGCATTAGTGTGGTTAAAATAATATCCATGGCTTTTACGAATCTTGTGTAGGCTAATCACAAAATAAAATAATTATTACTAATTATTTTTTATTAATTTTTGCTGCGAAATTCTGTAACTGACTGTGGTTATCATAAATAATGAAGTACGAAATGAAAATAATATGAAAGATCTTTCAATATTTATTGACGGACACGTGATGGATGGGTAGACAAGTATATGAGACGCATCCAGAAAGTAAGTTTCCCTAGTTCGTCGACGAAAAACAAAAACAAAAAAAAACACGATGTCTTGGAAAACACTTCATTGTATTCTCCGTTCACCCTAAGAAAAAAGTGAATGTAAACTATAGCACATGCTTTGGGACAGTGGCAAGCTATTGGTTAGTTGACGCGTTACAACCTCAGGCGTGTTCACGTGCAGAAGAAAATAGTTGTGGTGGAAAATAGAAGTGGCTCATATCTCTCACGATGTTAAATTTTCTGACGAAACGTACAAACTATAACTCAGATTCCAAAATAAGACCATTGTTCCCACGCCTGCCCTTGGGGAAGAGGAGATATCGATGTCGGTGACAGTTGTCTGTCCAGCGCCTCCTCGGTATCAGCTCTAGAGACAAAATTAACCTCTCTTCCACTGGCACTACCAAAATCGGTTACCACAAAACCACATATACCACCATTTAGAACTATTTAATTGCTAATTAATTACGCAAAAATTAATTTTTTGCTCTTCAAACTTCCGAGTAAATAATTATAAACTAGCACTTCCGGTTTCCGCTGGCACTACCACAAACGGTTACCACAAAACCATATATGCCAACTTGTAGAGCGATTTAATTGCTAATTAATTACGCAAAAATTATTTTAATTGCTCTTCAAACTTCCGAGTAAATAATTATAAACTAGCACTTCCTGTTTCCGCTGGCACTACCACAAACGGTTACCACAAAACCACATACGCCATCTTGTAGAGCGATTTAATTGCTAATTAATTACGCAAAAATTGATTTTTTTGCTCTTCAAATTTTTGCGTAATGAATGGTGAGCTAGCGGAAGATTCCGCTGGATCTACCACAATTAGTTACCACAAAACCAAATATGCCATCTTGTAGAGCGATTTAATTGCTAATTAATTACGCAAAAATTAATTTTTTTGCTCTTCAAACATTCGAGTAATTAATTGTAATTTGTCGGGCACACGCGGCCCGCCGGCCGGCCGGCCGGCCGGCCGAGCGGTTGGCGTCGTGACGTCACGGGTGAGGGGTATCCAGGCCGCAGCCGTCGCGCCGGCACCGCTGCCCGCCCGGCTGACTGGCAAATTTAAATGAAATACTCGAACTGGCCATGAACTGACTTCAATATTGAAAATTATCCCAGTACTTTGTTCTGTTCATAAAGGCTTTCCAATTACTTTGCTAATGTTCGCTGAATGACCGTAAGCGTGTCCTAATCTACGATATGTTGGAAAATACTTGATTCTATCGTAGTACGTTCTGTGGTATCGAGTTAGAAATTTATTTTGTTGACATTGTATTGTTTCAATTGTGGCGGACTATATCGCAAAACATTGCCTATGTGACATTGACCCCTTACAGGCTTATAGCTGCAAGTATTTGTACACGTGACTTACTGTTCTTTCACTGTGACAAAGTTATTTGTTTATCGAGGTTTGTATTTTGGACTTTTTTGTAGTATCTGCTAGTTTTAAATCAGTAATGCGATTGGCGACTCTTTGGATGTGTGTAGATATTTAATTATTTTGGAAGGATAAACATTATCTTTGAAACATTTGTTCCATTACTATTTGACTCCTGTCCGCAAATGTTGACTGATTTTTGTAGGTCCTCATCAGTGACAGGATTTTTATGTAATTACATTTTTTTTTCTTTCTACTTATTGCTCTCAAAATTTATATCTTAACGAATTTTCGCCGTCATAACGCAAAACCCATTTTTTGTTTCGTGTTTTTTACATATCTGATACTATATTATATAATTTACATAGTTTGCTGTTTTCTCAAGATATTTTTTTTTATTCTAACAATTTTCTTACATATTTTTTAAGCAAATAAGTATTTTCAAAAAATTCAGCAATTTTTCCTACATTATTATTTGATGTGACTGCGTACTCTACTCGAGGTTCATACGCTACGTGAAGATGCGGTCGGATATTCACAGTTTGGCGCGCTTGCTTCAGATTTTTCAATGCAGGAAGTGCGTGTCAGCCACAGACAATTTTCATCTTACTGTGTGAAAAGTGTCATTGACGCCGTGTTCGGCTTCTTTTAATATTAATTTCTAAGAAACTTTGGCGATCGCCGTTGAGTAACACTGCGATGAGAATATTCCATGCTGCAGTGATTGTTTGCTGCTTTGTATGATGCCAGTTTGTATAATGGCTTCTGTTGTGTCTAGTCTGGCTACTAACCAACATTTCTGGATAACAATTTGTGAAGGTTTTACTACCGATGAAAAAGTTGTAAGGCGCAAGTGTGCATCACTTGTGCTTTCCAAATGAATTTTAAAACGTTTGGAATGTTTTTAAAATTTGTATAGGAAATATTTTATAAAAATGAGTTCGTATTACGTAAATGTGTTTATTATTAGAGTATTTTAATATTAAATATTATATCCGATTTTACATATTTATTTAAAGGGAAAGGATTTCTATGTAAATACATATTTACTAAATAAAGTAATATCGATTACTAATTTGCAATATCTTTATGTTTCACAATGTGTAGAGTTGAAAAATGCTTCTTATATTTTCCATATTTTGGGTGATGAATTTATTCAAATATTGACATATTAGAATAAAAGTCCATATTTTATCCATATTTCTCAGAAAATCACTCCACATTGAAATTCGACAGTGAAATTTCATTAAATATTATTAGAAATACATCTATTTATTTCTTTTATTTATTTATTTATTTTACGTAAAAAAACAGTTAATACTGCGTATGACGTGCTATGGGGAAAAGTGAATTGTGCACATTTTCAAAATTCTGTGATCCCTACACTAACAAGGGACCTTTCAACAGGTTCAGATCGAAATCTAGTCTGATTTAATTTTCTTTCGAAAGATATTTACTATTTATAACATATGTAAAAACATTAGTTGCCATTTCCGCACTGGAAGTTACTGAAAAAAATTAAGAAATTTCCACACTTTTCACGACGCAAATAGTCGGTTGCCTGGGGTTTGTGCAGCCCTGCCTACTGTAGAATATCCGCTGAGCGAACAGGCGCTCCTACGGGCACGAGTCCCAATTCAAGGTCGCGAAACATTGCTTCCGCTCTTGACGCGGGGCAAGACGCCGGTTCTTTCGGGCAGTAGTTCTTCGACATTGAGAAATTGAAACCTGATGCAATGCCAACGTGTTTCCGTGACACGCAAGTATAGTTAACATTGTTTACCAACCTTCCATTACTTTTGACATATACATCAATGTACGATGGTTCAATAAAATGAGTTTCTTTCCCCTTTCAGTTAATCTGTGACTGAATTCAACACCGGGAGGCATTGGATTAAAACAAAGAAATTTGGTCGTAGGAAAGAGGGAAAATCCTGTAAACTTCCACGTAATCATGATTAAACTAAATTTATGCTTAAAAAATACATAACAGAAGTCACTATAATACAATTCAAATTTATTCAGTGAAGTTATTACAAAAATGACCAGTGTCAATTTGAGTGTGCGAAACACAAATGTATCTTACACCACCCACATCTAATCAGAGGAAATGTATGACAATCCTTCTCATCACAGACGAAGCTTGTAATTTTTAAACAATATTGTCCTGGAGTTAAGAATCGGTCTGGACGTTCATCGGTAAATTGTGCAGCATACCAGGCGTATTTAATCATACTTTTGAATCTTGGAGAAGAAAACTGAAAATGAATAAATGAATCGAAGGGCCCTCGAGAATGCGTGGTCGCAACTTGGCTGCGGCCGAGCCCCCAAGATCCCCCCCCCCGCCCACCCCGCCTTCGCCCATCTGCTCGCCGCATCGCTGTCGCCGCATCGCTGTCGCCGCCGCCGTCGCAGATATTAATAACGCGCTATCAGCGATGGTATCCCATCTCGCGCGCGCAGGCTTCAACAAAACGCACGTGCACATGCTATCGGTCCCCGTCCTGACCCTCCCAACCCACCCCTCCGCACCGCGCGGCACGACGCTGTATCGCATTGCACAACCGAGGAATGACAGCCCTACTTGAGTCGTTCGCGATCACACTGCTCTCCGCAGTAAGGGTTGTCCACGCCGTCAGCAAAAACAGTGCGGCCAAAACCGACAAAATTCTTTTTTTCAGGAACTTCCCGTGCAAAATGGCAGCTAATTATTTTTACAGCTGTTATAAATAGTGGATATCTTTCAAAAGAAAAAAAAAAGCAGGCCCGATTTGAACCTGAACCTGTTGAAAGGTCCCTTGTAAGTCATATACTACTTAAATTTTGTAAAAAGAAAGAAAAAAAACTCTCCCATGTAATAAAATCTATTTTCAAGGATAAATAAGCAATAAATTTTGGCTCTTATCATGTTGTGCTTCGGAATAATACTTCCTGCCGCGACAACATGGAAACGATAATTTGAATAATTGTATTTCCCACTGAATTCTAGAAGACGTGCACAGAAAATGAAGTTACATTTATGTTCAGTAGCAAAACAAGGGGCCATCTCAGCATTTGCACAATGGATCAGGGAAAATGGACGAAAAACCTGATCGAGATGGGGGTCATTGACCCGGAAGCTCTAGTACAATAGTTGTTACAGGTTGTTTATACACATTTATACAGTCTAAATGGTAAATAATGCATTATGTATCATTGTTAAAATTAATGTTACTTTTCTTGTGATGCTCAGTATAGTCTCTAATTGTATAGAAACAGTTATGCAGCAGAAACGATTTCACTTGGGATTTAAACTTTTCTATTGAATTTAATCGTTTAATGTCATCTGGCAAAGTGTTGTAAAATAATGTACATGTATTGTATGTGAATTTTTGTAATGAGCTGTTGATACTGTCACCTGATGAATATGATTTCTACGTCGAGTGTTATAGTAATAGACTTCGGCATTTTCTGAAAATATATTCCCGCCCTTAAGCAAGTCATTTTTTACAAAAACCACTGATTCGTAAATAAAAAGACACGGTAATGGTAAAATTCCTAGATTAATGAAGAGAGGCTTACATGAATCACGTGGGTGAGATTTGGTTATTATTCGTACAATTCGTTTTTGTAATCTAAAAATCTGGGAGCTATAAGATGTATTTCCCCAGAATATTATGCCATATCTCAGGAGGGAATGAACATTCGCGAAATATACACAACGAGAAGTATGAAGGCTGAATGAATTTGCAAGAATTCTGAACGCGTAGCATAATGAACTTAATTTTGTGTTCAATTCATTTAAATGGACGTTCCATTTAAGGTTTGACTGAATTGAGAGACCTAAACATTTTGTTGACTTAACATCAGTCAATGGTACATTGTTCATTTTCAATGGGGCACAGAATTGTTTATTTGAAATGGAAAACTGGATTAAAACCGTTTTCTTTTCGTTTACTATTAATTTTTTACTTCGGAACCAATTTGAAACATCTTATATTGTACTATTTACGGTTTCTTTATTGCAAAGGATGTTCGTATCATCCGCAAAGAGAACCGTTCTTCCGTTTCGAATCGTCGAGGGCATATCGTTTACGTAAAGTAGGAACAGAATAGGGCCTAAAATCGATCCTTGAGGAACTCCACATGCAATGGGCAAAGAGTCGGAAAGGTGCGTACGTAATGTTCCATCATATCTTATCAACTCTCTGTGATCGTTGTTTAAGGTACGAACATAACCAATCTAGAGCAATACCACGGATTCCATATGAAGGTAATTTTGAAAGTAAAATGTCATGATCAATGACGTCAAAAGCTTTTGAGAGATCTAAAAATAATCCAATAGGTGCCTCGTTTTGATCCAGTGATGAGGCGACATCTTTAAGAAAAG
Organism: Teleogryllus occipitalis; assembly: GCA_011170035.1. NCBI lineage: Eukaryota > Metazoa > Arthropoda > Insecta > Orthoptera > Gryllidae > Teleogryllus > Teleogryllus occipitalis. Next base: position 30,451 of record BLKR01000500.1, on the reverse strand, counting down.
AAAATATAGCTGTTTCCGTTGATTTTGATTTTCTAAATCCATGTTGGCAATCTGAAAGCGCGTCGTGTTTACTGAGAAAGGTTTCCATTGGTACGTAAAAGAGTCTCTCTAATATTTTTGAAAAAACTGATGGAAGAGAAATGGGCCGATAATTTTGAATTTCATTTTTGTTGGTTTTTTTTTTTTTTTTTGAAGAGCGGCTTAATTTTAGCTGTTTTGAAAATATCTGGAAACGTTCCAGTGCATAAAGACGCATTAAATATGTGAGTTAACGGGTGTATAATGGCATACGCACAAGTCTTTAACAAAGAATCCGGGAATTCATCTAAACCGGACGAATATTTATTTTTTAGTTTACCGATTATTTTGAAAATTTCATAGGAAGAAGTTTCGGAAACGAACATTGTGTCGAAAATTTTGGGTGAACTGTCTGTTTTTGAATTTTGTGGCTGAAGACCCTTAGTGAGATCGGCAGCAATTCTCGAAAAGTATTGGTTAAAGAGATTAGCCACTGTTGCCGGATCGTTCACATTTATATCGTTATATTTTAAAACAACATTCTCTACGGGTTTTCTAGTTGATTTGGTAGTATTTTTTATTATATTCCACATTGCTTTTGTTTTATTATTTGAGTTCAAAATATCCTGATCGTTTTTCATGATGTTAGCCTGCCTTATGACTTTTCGTAACAATGTTTCGTATTTTTTAAAGTAGATAAGGAAATCTTGAGATACGTCATGACGTTTAGAAATGAAAGAAAGAATTAGCTTGTTTTTACAAGATGTCCTAATCCCTTGTGTTATCCAAGAATTGCTTTTCCGTGAAATATTTAATTTTCGTTTTTGAAGAGGAAAGCAAGTGTTAAAATGAAATGAAAGAGTTGAAAAAAAAGAATTATATTTGTCGTTTGTATCAACAGTATTATAAGCCGCTTCCCATGACTCCTGCATCAAGTAATCAATGAATAATTTAATTTTACTTTTAGTAAACAGTCTAGTCATATGTGTATTATTTATTGTGTCAGTGATGGCATTTCTTATAATGGTAAGAATTTGTGGATCGTGGTCACTGTATCCTAAATCTTTTGTTTCAACTTCATATCGAGTAGTAGTTTTGTTAATTATAATTTGATCAATTGCCTTCATCGAATTTTGTGTGATCCGTGTAGGTACATTAATTGTAATGTCTAAATTGAAGGACTTAATTAAATTGAGAAACTTTTCTTTCTCGCAAGATTCGACCAGAAAATCAATGTTAAAATCTCCGCATACAACAATGGATTCAAAAGAGCCATTGCTGACTTTGTAAGTGTTATCTCCAGGTTTTCTAAGAACAAAATATAATCTGCAGTTCTCTTTGTTGGAGGTCTGTAAATGCAAAGTATTATCACTTTTAGTGAAGTAAGATGTACAGCAGAAATTTCGAAAATATTCTCAATGGAATACATATTTAATTCCGCCAAGAATCTCAAGAAAAAGAGCTTATTCATCCGCCATCTCAAGAAAAAGAGCTTAAAGATTTTCAGTAATACTTTAAACATAAGAGTTTGTGTGAAAATTATAAGGAATTGGCATGGTAAAGTAAGTTACGAAGCTGTTAATGTTTTAATTTATGTGAAGAATAGATCCACTCTCAGGCCCAGTCTGCAGGATGTGAGTGTCCCGCGAGGGGAAGGGGGGGGGCAAGAGGCGATGAACTATTGAATTTGTTTGTTAGATGACCTTGAGATTTCGGCGGTCTGTGTTCCCACCTCGTTTCAATCTCCACACTACCCCTTCTCTTTCCCCTTGAAGCTGCCACCCGACTCTCGCTTGACGTCACAAACTTTTTTTTTTTTTTTTTTTTTATTTTCACTTCTGCATAATTTACAATCTGTTCTTGTTGAAACAATAAGTAAATGGTATCTAATAAATACATTAATGACGTGAGTTATGGTGACAATGAAATTTTCAATTAAGAAATCGGTATGGCAGATCTAAAATATTCTCTCGTTTTAATCTATATACATGTTCACTGTTGTCTAGCAGGTTCGTTGAAAGATGATTTGGATGCTCGTACAACCTCTTCTGGTAAGCTTGACTCTTCGTGGTGATAATTTCTTCTAGCGGGATGATGTCAAGGTCTCTGTATATCATATTGTTTGTCACGTACCACGGTGCGTTGCATAGTTTTCTTAGTGTTTTAGCTTCGAATCGTCTTAGAATTTCCAGGTTCGACCTACTTGAGGAGCCCCACAATTCAATACCATAGGTCCATGTTGGTTTGATTACAGCCTTGTAGATCTGAACCTTGTTATACAAGGACAGCTTTGAATGTCTGTTTATTAGCCATGCCAGTTTGAGGATTTTAAGTTCTGCTTCCTTTCGCTTGGTTTTGATATGGGGTTTTCCAGGTCAGGCGTTTATCCAAGTGCAGTCCAAGGTATTTGACTGTATCAGCTTCGTGGAGTTCTGTGTTGTTTAGTTTTACTTTTGGGCAGTTTTCTTTTCTTAGTGAAAAAGTTACGTGTTTTGATTTTGTTTCGTTAACTGTGACTCGCCAACGATGACTCCAATCTTCGATTTTGTTAAGATGTTCTTGAAGATGTTGTGATGCACAGGAAGGATCTTTATTTGCAGAGAGAATAGCAGTGTCGTCTGCAAAGGTGGCTATTGTAGTTCTTTCTGTAATTGGTAAGTCTGAAGTTGATAAGAGATATAATAATGGTCCAAGAATACTTCCTTGTGGCACCCCTGCAGAAATAGGTTGGAATTCTGATAGAGCGTCCTGGTATTTCACTTGAAATTGGCGTTCGCAAAGGTACGATTTGAAAAGTAAATAGGAGTGTGGGAGAAGGCGTTTTATTTTAAATAAAATTCCTTCATGCCATACCTTGTCAAATGCTTGTTGAATGTCTAGAAATGCTGCAGAACAATACATCTTTTTTCCAAGCTTTGAGAAATTGTGTTTACAATACGATGAGTCTGCTCTATTGTTGAGTGCCCTTCTCGAAAGCCGTATTGAAAGTCAGGAATCACATCTTTAATTATTGGCTTGAGACGTTGTAAGAGAAGTTTCTCAAAAACTTTTGATAGGACAGGTAGCAGACTAATCGGTCGGTACGACGTTACTTCCGTGGCAGTCTTTCCTGGTTTCAAGATCGCTATTATTTGTGCATATTTCCATTGACAAGGATAATGACTACTTCGAAGTATTGCGTTGAATATACTTGTTACGAATGCATATCCTTTTCTTGGCATTTCCTGTAAAATCTTACCAGTAATAAGGTCGAACCCTGGACTTTTCGTGGGATGCGTGTGTTTTTTAATTGTTTGTTCGACTTCTCGTGAGTTGAAATGCTTTATGGGCAGTGATAACTGTAGAGGTACATCCAGAAACTCTAGTACTTTATTTTCAATAGTACTTGGGTTTGTTGCAGGTTTGAAAACTGATGCGAAGTGTTTTGCAAAGCATTCGACCTTTTCTTCTGCGCTTCTTGCCCACGTGCCATCTTTTCGAATTGGTGCGATGTATTGTTGAGGTCGTTTCAATTTTCTTGTTGCTTTCCAAAGTGAATAATTCGTTTCAGCAGTAGGTGATAGAGCTTGAATATAATTAGAAAACGATTTGTTTTCGTATTCCTTAATTTGACGTGTTAATTGTCTGGCTGCGGTGTTATATTTCCTTTTGTCATCTGGTTGACGTGTCATCATGAATATTCGTCGGAGTCGACGTTTTTCTACCACTTTTTGTCTAATTTCTGCGGGATACGTTGGCGATTTATTTATTGTTTCTCTTGGTGTTGCGGCCCAGGCAGCGTCTTGTAATGTGTCTGTTAGGTGCTGTATTGCGTCTTCGATGTTTTCACCTGCTGTTAGCGGTGCATTTGCAGATAGTTTATAGTTCACGCAATCTCGGTACTTGTCCCAGTTTGTCTTATTACTTGATAGTTTCAGAGAATAACTTCTTTCAGTTATATTTGAACTGATGGTCATTTCTACTGGGGTGTGGTCTGAGGAAAGGTCGTAACAAGATATCACTTCTACTGTACCAAGATGCACACCTTTTGCTAAGTAGAAATCCAGGAGGTCAGGAAGCTTGTTGGCGTCGGTGGGCCAGTACGTAGGTTCACCGGTCGATATAGTAGAAACATTTAGTTTGTTTAATACTTTGAGAAGGTTTTTTCCTCGTGATGTGTTGAGTCGTGAGCCCCAGTGCTGATTCTTTGCATTGAAATCGCCTCCAGCTATGAATCTTGATCCTAATGTATTTATAAAGTCTTGAAACTTTTGTTCTGTTATTCTATGTTTAGGCGGACAGTATACTGATGTTAGCGTTAGTAAAGCTTGACCTTCTGTCACCATTACAGATGTTGCTTGTATTTCTTCAGTTTTATATTCGTTCAGTTCATAATGTTTAATTGTGTTTCGAATTATTATAGCAGTTCCTCCATGCGCTGTACCGTCCGGGTGCTTGGTATTATATATGTCATATCCGGGTATCTTTAAGTAGGATTTTTCAGTGAAGTGGGTTTCGGAGATTAGCATAATATCTATGTATTTTCCTTTGAGAATAGTTACGAGCTCTCTTCGATGTTGGATTAAACCATTTGCGTTCCAGAGAAAAATTTTAATTGTTGGTGCCATTTAATGCATCTTGGATATTAATGACGTCAGTAGGCTAAGCAAAGCCCCAATTTGTTCCGATTGTTGTTTAAGGATGCTTTCGAACCTTTGGAATGAGGTTTCTATTATTTTGTAAAGATCTGTTTGGTTTTGGTTGTGGGGTATAGCGTATGTTGAGTTTTGAGGAAATACTGTACGTGAGAAGGGATTGGGTTGAAAGTGGCGAACTGGGAGGGGAGGGAAATCTGAGGCATTTGGCACTTTTTGTATCTTCTTGGTGGCGGTGTCTGTTTCTTTTCTCTGCTTGCTACGTTTATTAACGTAATCTTGGTACACTTGGCAGCCTTTATAGTTGGCTGGATGATTTCGCGAACATAGCGCGCAAGTTGCTGGCTGCGTTGTATCTTTTTTGCATTCTTCTGTGAAGTGTTCTTCTCCGCATTTCACGCACCTCGGAGTTGCTTTACAGTATTTCTTCGTGTGACCATACTCTTGACAGCGATGACATTGTACTGGCGTTTTCTTTTTGTACGGTGCTTCAAATTCTATCTCTGCATTTACAAGTGTGTTGATATTGTAGATTTCTGCATTGTTTGCACTTGGTTCTAAGTCTATAAAAAATAGCGATAGCGGCTTTTTGCTTATTCGATGAAGTACGTTGTGCATATTACGAACGGTGTGACCCTTGGATTTAAGTTCAGCTTTTACTTCTATGTTTGCTGACGGATGCAGATATCGGAGCACTACACGAAATGCTCTGTCTTTCTTTGATTGGTAGGTGTGGTATTTGGCCTCGGATTCGTCTAGTTGCTTAATTATTGCTCTGTAAGCGTCAATGGTTTTTGGTTGCACTTTTACATCCTCGCTGTACATTTTGTACGTGAAATCATCTTCTTTTACTTGTAGTTTTAGAAATTCTATTAATTTTGATACGTTTGTAACACTTTGCACGAATATTGGCGGTATGTTATGATCTATGGGGGGCTTTTTGGGAGTTTCAGCTTCCGGTTTGTCTTCTAATGCTGCATATCTATTTTTATGCGTAAACAGAGGCGCACTAACGCTCGTGGAAGTTGGCATGAACTGGTCACTATTGGCGTGTTTTTTCCTTTTTCGAGGTTGTTGCCACTCTAGGGTACTCACGGTTTTATTTGAACTCTTCCGCTGGCACTACCAAAATCGGTTACCACAAAACCATATATACCACCATTTAGAACTATTTAATTGTTAATTAATTACGCAAAAATTAATTTTTTTGCTCTTCAAACTTTTGCGTAATGAATGGTGAGCTAGCGGAAGATTCCGCTGGATCTACCACAATTAGTTACCACAAAACCAAATATGCCATCTTGTAGAGCGATTTAATTGCTAATTAATCACGCAAAAATTATTTTAATTGCTCTTCAAACTTCCGAGTAAATAATTATAAACTAGCACTTCCGGTTTCCGCTGGCACTACCACAAACGGTTACCACAAAACCACATACGCCATCTTGTAGAGCGATTTAATTGCTAATTAATTACGCAAAAATTGATTTTTTTGCTCTTCAAATTTTTGCGTAATGAATGGTGAGCTAGCGGAAGATTCCGCTGGATCTACCACAATTAGTTACCACAAAACCAAATATGCCGTCTTGTAGAGCGATTTAATTGCTAATTAATTACGCAAAAATTAATTTTTTTGCTCTTCAAACATTCGAGTAATTAATTGTAATTTGTCGGGCACACGCGGCCCGCCGGCCGGCCGGCCGGCCGAGCGGTTGGCGTCGTGACGTCACGGGTGAGGGGTATCCAGGCCGCAGCCGTCGCGCCGGCGCCGCTGCCCGCCCGGCTGCCTGGCAAATTTAAATGAAATACTCGAACTGGCCATGAACTGACTTCAATATTGAAAATTATCCCAGTACTTTGTTCTGTTCATAAAGGCTTTCCAATTACTTTGCTAATGTTCGCTGAATGACCGTAAGCGTGTCCTAATCTACGATATGTTGGAAAATACTTGATTCTATCGTAGTACGTTCTGTGGTATCGAGTTAGAAATTTATTTTGTTGACATTGTATTGTTTCAATTGTGGCGGAGTATATCGCAAAACATTGCCTATGTGACATTGACCCCTTACAGGCTTATAGCTGCAAGTATTTGTACACGTGACTTACTGTTCTTTCACAGTGACAAAGTTATTTGTTTATCGAGGTTTGTATTTTGGACTTTTTTGTAGTATCTGCTAGTTTTAAATCAGTAATGCGATTGGCGACTCTTTGGATGTGTGTAGATATTTAATTATTTTGGAAGGATAAACATTATCTTTGAAACATTTGTTCCATTACTATTTGACTCCTGTCCGCAAATGTTGACTGATTTTTGTAGGTCCTCATCAGTGACAGGATTTTTATGTAATTACATTTTTTTTTCTTTCTACTTATTGCTCTCAAAATTTATATCTTAACGAATTGTCGCCGTCATAACGCAAAACCCATTTTTTGTTTCGTGTTTTTTACATATCTGATACTATATTATATAATTTACATAGTTTGCTGTTTTCTCAAGATATTTTTTTTTTATTCTAACAATTTTCTTACATATTTTTTAAGCAAATAAGTATTTTCAAAAAATTCAGCAATTTTTCCTACATTATTATTTGATGTGACTGCGTACTCTACTCGAGGTTCATACGCTACGTGAAGATGCGGTCGGATATTCACAGTTTGGCGCGCTTGCTTCAGATTTTTCAAGGCGGGAAGTGCGTGTCAGCCACAGATAATTTTCATCTTACTGTGTGAAAAGTATCATTGACGCCGTGTTCGGCTTCTTTTAATATTAATTTCTAAGAAACTTTGGCGATCGCCGTTGAGTAACACTGCGATGAGAATATTCCATGCTGCAGTGATTGTTTGCTGCTTTGTATGATGCCAGTTTGTATAATGGCTTCTGTTGTGTCTAGTCTGGCTACTAACCAACATTTCTGGATAACAATTTGTGAAGGTTTTACTACCGATGAAAAAGTTGTAAGGCGCAAGTGTGCATCACTTGTGCTTTCCAAATGAATTTTAAAACGTTTGCAATGTTTTTAAAATTTGTATAGGAAATATTTTATAAAAATGAGTTCGTATTACGTAAATGTGTTTATTATTAGAGTATTTTAATATTAAATATTATATCCGATTTTACATATTTATTTAAAGGGAAAGGATTTCTATGTAAATACATATTTACTAAATAAAGTAATATCGATTACTAATTTGCAATATCTTTATGTTTCACAATGTGTAGAGTTGAAAAATGCTTCTTATATTTTCCATATTTTGGGTGATGAATTTATTCAAATATTGACATATTAGAATAAAAGTCCATATTTTATCCATATTTCTCAGAAAATCACTCCACATTGAAATTCGACAGTGAAATTTCATTAAATATTATCAGAAATACATCTATTTATTTCTTTTATTTATTTATTTATTTTACGTAAAAAAAAAGTTAAAACTGCGTATGACGTGCTATGGGGGAAAGTGAATTGTGCACATTTTCAAAATTCTGTGATCCCTACACTAACAAGGGACCTTTCAACAGGTTCAGATCGAAATCTAGTCTGATTTAATTTTCTTTCGAAAGATATTTACTATTTATAACATATGTAAAAACATTAGTTGCCATTTCGCACTGGAAGTTACTGAAAAAAATTAAGAAATTTCCACACTTTTCACGACGCAAATAGTCGGTTGCCTGGGGTTTGTGGAGCCCTGCCTACTGTAGAATATCCGCTGAGCGAACAGGCGCTCCTACGGGCACGAGTCCCAATTCAAGGTCGCGAAACATTGCTTCCGCTCTTGACGCGAGGCAAGGCGCCGGTTCTTTCGGGCAGTAGTTCTTCGACATTGAGAAATTGAAACCTGATGCAATGCCAACGTGTTTCCGTGACACGCAAGTATAGTTAACATTGTTTACCAACCTTCCATTACTTTTGACATATACATCAATTTTCGATGGTTCAATAAAATGAGTTTCTTTCCCCTTTCAGTTAATCTGTGACTGAATTCAACACCGGGAGGCATTGGATTAAAACAAAGAAATTTGGTCGTAGGAAAGAGGGCAAATCCTGTAAACTTCCACGTAATCATGATTAAACTACATTTATGCTTAAAAAATACATAACAGAAGTCACTATAATACAATTCAAATTTATTCAGTGAAGTTATTACAAAAATGACCAGTGTCAATTTGAGTGTGCGAAACACAAATGTGTCTTACACCACCCACATCTAATCAGAGGAAATGTATCACAATCCTTCTCATCACAGACGAAGCTTGTAATTTTTAAACAATACTAGTGAGAACCCGTCAAAATTTGACGGTGTGATCTGAGATAAATGTAAAATACTGTGCCCAGATTAATGTTCAGAATATGTTGCATTGTTTGAATCTTCAGGGAATAACAAAAATATTCTGTGATGAAGAGTTCCCAAAATTTTGAAAACGTGTGGCTCATGGCCAGGTGGCAATGCAATATCGGCACCAATTACACAAAAGAGAGCACTATTATACTGACGGATATTATTTCTAAAGTTTTTTGATGTGTCATAATCTCCTATAAACAACTGTTTGATATCTTCTGGCATATTGCTCGAAGATAAACTTATTTTCCCATTTTAGCAACACAGAGTAAACTCGTTTACAGAATTTCTCACACATGGGAAGTACAAAGTAGAACAAAACTGACATTTCATAGACAATGACCCAACAGAAAACGAAATGACCTCACTATCACGATACATACGCTGACTTTCTCTTTCCCTGCTCCCAGTCAATGTACTACGTTTGCGTCTTTTGGGGCGCTTGGGCAACGATTCGGAATTCGACATAACCTGTGAACAACTTAACTACTTCAGTACAACCGAACAAAACCCTCTGTCCGAATGTTCTCTACAAAATACACTACAAAAGGAAATACATGCAAACTGTCATCACCACAATGCAATTATTACACTGAAACAAAACCTTGACGAATCGTGAACAAATCTCAACAATCAAAAGAAAACATTAAGCAGCGCCACCATGAAACGGCGAGGACTCGACTCATGTATATCAATTTTAAAACAGTCACTCTTTGGGAGAAAACAATTGACTATTGATAAGCGTACTATTAAATAATTATTTAATTAATTAATTAACACCGTAAATGTTGGTGAATCAACACAAACAATATCTGATAACACATCTAGGGATCACATTCTTTCATTTAAAGGAAAAAATACTACAATCGGTTCAGTAGAAGCTCTAAACGAAGCCATGGCAGAATACCTTATTTTTTTAAATATATAGATTGTCCTGGAGTTAAGAATCGGTCTGGACGTTCATCGGTAAATTGTGCAGCATACCAGTCGTATTTAATCATACTTTTGAATCTTGGAGAAGAAAACTGAAAATGAATAAATGAATCGAAGGGCCCTCGAGAATGCGTGGTCGCAACTTGGCTGCGGCCGAGCCCCCAAGATCCCCCCCCCCCCGCCTTCGCCCATCTGCTCGCCGCATCGCTGTCGCCGCATCGCTGTCGCCGCATCGCTGTCGCCGCCGCCGTCGCAGATATTAATAACGCGCTATCAGCGATGGTATCCCATCTCGCGCGCGCAGGCTTCAACGCAACGCACGTGCACATGCTATCGGTCCCCGTCCTGACCCTCCCAACCCACCCCTCCGCACCGCGCGGCACGACGCTGTATCGCATTGCACAACCGAGGAATGACAGCCCTACTTGAGTCGTTCGCGATCACACTGCTCTCCGCAGTAAGGGTTGTCCACGCCGTCAGCAAAAATAGTGCGGCCAAAACCGACAAAATTCTTAACTTTTTTCAGTAACTTCCCGTGCAAAATGGCAGCTAATTATTTTACAGCTGTTATAAATAGTGGATATCTTTCAAAAGAAAAAAAAAAGCAGGCCCGATTTGAACCTGAACCTGTTGAAAGGTCCCTTGTAAGTCATATACTACTTAAATTTTGTAAAAAGAAAGAAAAAAAACTCTCCCATGTAATAAAATCTATTTTCAAGGATAAATAAGCAATAAATTTTGGCTCTAATCATGTTGTGCTTCGGAATAATACTTCCTGCCGCGACAACATGGAAACGATAATTTGAATAATTGTATTTCCCACTGAATTCTAGAAGACGTGCACAGAAAATGAAGTTACATTTATGTTCAGTAGCAAAACAAGGGGCCATCTCAGCATTTGCACAATGGATCAGGGAAACTGGACGAAACCTGATCGAGATGGGGGTCATTGACCCGGAAGCTCTAGTACAATAGTTGTTACAGGTTGTTTATACACATTTATACAGTCTAAATGGTAAATAATGCATTATGTATCATTGTTAAAATTAATGTTACTTTTCTTGTGATGCTCAGTATAGTCTCTAATTGTATAGAAACAGTTATGCAGCAGAAACGATTTCACTTGGGATTTAAACTTTTCTATTGAATTTAATCGTTTAATGTCATCTGGCAAAGTGTTGTAAAATAATGTACATGTATTGTATGTGAATTTTTTGTAATGAGCTGTTGATACTGTCACCTGATGAATATGATTTCTACGTCGAGTGTTATAGTAATAGACTTCGGCATTTTCTGAAAATATATTCCCGCCCTTAAGCAAGTCATTTTTTACAAAAACCACGGATTCGTAAATAAAAAGACACGGTAATGGTAAAATTCATAGATTAATGAAGAGAGGCTTACATGAATCACGTGGGTGAGATTTGGTTATTATTCGTACAATTCGTTTTTGTAATCTAAAAATCTGGGAGCTATAAGATGTATTTCCCCAGAATATTATGCCATATCTCAGGAGGGAATGAACATTCGCGAAGTATACACAACGAGCAGTATGAAGGCTGACTGAATTTGCAAGAATTCTGAACGCGTAGCATAATGAACTTAATTTTGTGTTCAATTCATTTAAATGGACGTTCCATTTAAGGTTTGACTGAATTGAGAGACCTAAACATTTTGTTGACTTAACATCAGTCAATGGTACATTGTTCATTTTCAATGGGGCACAGAATTGTTTATTTGAAATGGAAAACTGCATTAAAACCGTTTTCTTTTCGTTTACTATTAATTTTTTACTTCGGAACCAATTTGAAACATCTGATATTGTACTATTTACGGTTTCTTTATTGCAAAGGATGTTCGTATCATCCGCAAAGAGAACCGTTCTTCCGTTTAGAATCGTCGAGGGCATATCGTTTACGTAAAGTAGGAACAGAATAGGGCCTAAAATCGATCCTTGAGGAACTCCACATGCAATGGGCAAAGAGTCGGAAAGGTGCGTACGTAATGTTCCATCATATCTTATCAACTCTCTGTGATCGTTGTTTAAGGTACGAACATATCCAATCTAGAGCAATACCACAGATTCCATATGAAGGTAATTTTGAAAGTAAAATGTCATGATCAATGACGTCGAAAGCTTTTGAGAGATCTAAAAATAATCCAATAGGTGCCTCGTTTTGATCCAGTGATGAGGCGACATCTTTAAGAAAAGAAAATATAGCTGTTTCCGTTGATTTTGATTTCCTAAATCCATGTTGGCAATCTGAAAGCGCGTCGTGTTTACTGAGAAAGGTTTCCATTGGTACGTAAAAGAGTCTCTCTAATATTTTTGAAAAAACTGATGGAAGAGAAATGGGCCGATAATTTTGAATTTCATTTTTGTTGGTTTTTTTTTTTTTTTTTTTTTTGAAGAGCGGCTTAATTTTAGCTGTTTTGAAAATATCTGGAAACGTTCCAGTGCATAAAGACGCATTAAATATGTGAGTTAACGGGTGTATAATGGCATACGCACAAGTCTTTAACAAAGAATCCGGGAATTCATCTAAACCGGACGAATATTTATTTTTTAGTTTACCGATTATTTTGAAAATTTCATAGGAAGAAGTTTCGGAAACGAACATTGTGTCGAAAATTTTGGGTGAACTGTCTGTTTTTGAATTTTGTGGCTGAAGACCCTTAGTGAGATCGGCAGCAATTCTCGAAAAGTATTGGTTAAAGAGACTAGCCACTGTTGCCGGATCGTTCACATTTATATCGTTATATTTTAAAACAACATTCTCTACGGGTTTTCTAGTTGATTTGGTAGTATTTTTTATTATATTCCACATTGCTTTTGTTTTATTATTTGAGTTCAAAATATCCTGATCGTTTTTCATGATGTTAGCCTGCCTTATGACTTTTCGTAACAATGTTTCGTATTTTTTAAAGTAGATAAGGAAATCTTGAGATACGTCATGACGTTTAGAAATGAAAGAAAGAATTAGCTTGTTTTTACAAGATGTCCTAATCCCTTGTGTTATCCAAGAATTGCTTTTCCGTGAAATATTTACGTTTATTTTTTGAAGAGGAAAGCAAGTGTTAAAATGAAATGAAAGAGTTGAAAAAAAAAAGAATTATATTTGTCGTTTGTATCAACAGTATTATAAGCCGCTTCCCATGACTCCTGCATCAAGTAATCAATGAATAATTTAATTTTACTTTTAGTAAACAGTCTAGTCATATGTGTATTATTTATTGTGTCAGTGATGGCATTTCTTATAATGGTAAGAATTTGTGAATCGTGGTCACTGTATCCTAAATCTTTTGTTTCAACTTCATATCGAGTAGTAGTTTTGTTAATTATAATTTGATCAATTGCCTTCATCGAATGTTGTGTGATCCGTGTAGGTACATTAATTGTAATGTCTAAATTGAAGGACTTAATTAAATTGAGAAACTTTTCTTTCTCGCAAGATTCGGCCAGAAAATCAATGTTAAAATCTCCGCATACAACAATGGATTCAAAAGAGCCATTGCTGACTTTGTAAGTGTTATCTCCAGGTTTTCTAAGAACAAAATATAATCTGCAGTTCTCTTTGTTGGAGGTCTGTAAATGCAAAGTATTATCACTTTTAGTGAAGTAAGATGTACAGCAGAAATTTCGAAAATATTCTCAATGGAATACATATTTAATTCCGCCAAGAATCTCAAGAAAAAGAGCTTATTCATCCGCCATCTCAAGAAAAAGAGCTTAAAGATTTTCAGTAATACTTTAAACATAAGAGTTTGTGTGAAAATTATAAGGAATTGGCATGGTAAAGTAAGTTACGAAGCTGTTAATGTTTTAATTTATGTGAAGAATAGATCCACTCTCAGGCCCAGTCTGCAGGATGTGAGTGTCCCGCGAGGGGAAGGGGGGGCAAGAGGCGATGAACTATTGAATTTGTTTGTTAGATGACCTTGAGATTTCGGCGGTCTGTGTTCCCACCTCGTTTCAATCTCCACACTACCCCTTCTCTTTCCCCTTGAAGCTGCCACCCGACTCTCGCTTGACGTCACAAACTTTTTTTTTTTTTTTTTTTTTATTTTCACTTCTGCATAATTTACAATCTGTTCTTGTTGAAACAATAAGTAAATGGTATCTAATAAATACATTAATGACGTGAGTTATGGTGACAATGAAATTTTCAATTAAGAAATCGGTATGGCAGATCTAAAATATTCTCTCGTTTTAATCTATATACATGTTCACTGTTGTCTAGCAGGTTCGTTGAAAGATGATTTGGATGCTCGTACAACCTCTTCTGGTAAGCTTGACTCTTCGTGGTGATAATTTCTTCTAGCGGGATGATGTCAAGGTCTCTGTATATCATATTGTTTGTCACGTACCACGGTGCGTTGCATAGTTTTCTTAGTGTTTTAGCTTCGAATCGTCTTAGAATTTCCAGGTTCGACCTACTTGAGGAGCCCCACAATTCAATACCATAGGTCCATGTTGGTTTGATTACAGCCTTGTAGATCTGAACCTTGTTATACAAGGACAGCTTTGAATGTCTGTTTATTAGCCATGCCAGTTTGAGGATTTTAAGTTCTGCTTCCTTTCGCTTGGTTTTGATATGGGTTTTCCAGGTCAGGCGTTTATCCAAGTGCAGTCCAAGATATTTGACTGTATCAGCTTCGTGGAGTTCTGTGTTGTTTAGTTTTACTTTTGGGCAGTTTTCTTTTCTTAGTGAAAAAGTTACGTGTTTTGATTTTGTTTCGTTAACTGTGACTCGCCAACGATGACTCCAATCTTCGATTTTGTTAAGATGTTCTTGAAGATGTTGTGATGCACAGGAAGGATCTTTATTTGCAGAGAGAATAGCAGTGTCGTCTGCAAAGGTGGCTATTGTAGTTCTTTCTGTAATTGGTAAGTCTGAAGTTGATACAAGATATAATAATGGTCCAAGAATACTTCCTTGTGGCACCCCTGCAGAAATAGGTTGGAATTCTGATAGAGCGTCCTGGTATTTCACTTGAAATTGGCGTTCGCAAAGGTACGATTTGAAAAGTAAATAGGAGTGTGGGAGAAGGCGTTTTATTTTAAATAAAATTCCTTCATGCCATACCTTGTCAAATGCTTGTTGAATGTCTAGAAATGCTGCAGAACAATACATCTTTTTTCCAAGCTTTGAGAAATTGTGTTTACAATACGATGAGTCTGCTCTATTGTTGAGTGCCCTTCTCGAAAGCCGTATTGAAAGTCAGGAATCACATCTTTAATTATTGGCTTGAGACGTTGTAAGAGAAGTTTCTCAAAAACTTTTGATAGGACAGGTAGCAGACTAATCGGTCGGTACGACGTTACTTCCGTGACAGTCTTTCCTGGTTTCAAGATCGCTATTATTTGTGCATATTTCCATTGACAAGGATAATGACTACTTCGAAGTATTGCGTTGAATATACTTGTTACGAATGCATATCCTTTTCTTGGCATTTCCTGTAAAATCTTACCAGTAATAAGGTCGAACCCTGGACTTTTCGTGGGATGCGTGTGTTTTTTAATTGTTTGTTCGACTTCTCGTGAGTTGAAATGCTTTATGGGCAGTGATAACTGTAGAGGTACATCCAGAAACTCTAGTACTTTATTTTCAATAGTACTTGGGTTTGTTGCAGGTTTGAAAACTGATGCGAAGTGTTTTGCAAAGCATTCGACCTTTTCTTCTGCGCTTCTTGCCCACGTGCCATCTTTTCGAATTGGTGCGATGTATTGTTGAGGTCGTTTCAATTTTCTTGTTGCTTTCCAAAGTGAATAATTCGTTTCAGCAGTAGGTGATAGAGCTTGAATATAATTAGAAAACGATTTGTTTTCGTATTCCTTAATTTGACGTGTTAATTGTCTGGCTGCGGTGTTATATTTCCTTTTGTCATCTGGTTGACGTGTCATCATGAATATTCGTCGGAGTCGACGTTTTTCTACCAATTTTTGTCTAATTTCTGCGGGATACGTTGGCGATTTATTTATTGTTTCTCTTGGTGTTGCGGCCCAGGCAGCGTCTTGTAATGTGTCTGTTAGGTGCTGTATTGCGTCTTCGATGTTTTCACCTGTTGTTAGCGGTGCATTTGCAGATAGTTTATAGTTCACGTAATCTCGGTACTTGTCCCAGTTTGTCTTATTACTTGATAGTTTCAGAGAATAACTTCTTTCAGTTATATTTGAACTGATGGTCATTTCTACTGGGGTGTGGTCTGAGGAAAGGTCGTAACAAGATATCACTTCTACTGTACCAAGATGCACACCTTTTGCTAAGTAGAAATCCAGGAGGTCAGGAAGCTTGTTGGCGTCGGTGGGCCAGTACGTAGGTTCACCGGTCGATATAGTAGAAACATTTAGTTTGTTTAATACTTTGAGAAGGTTTTTTCCTCGTGATGTGTTGAGTCGTGAGCCCCAGTGCTGATTCTTTGCATTGAAATCGCCTCCAGCTATGAATCTTGATCCTAATGTATTTATAAAGTCTTGAAACTTTTGTTCTGTTATTCTATGTTTAGGCGGACAGTATACTGATGTTAGCGTTAGTAAAGCTTGACCTTCTGTCACCATTACAGATGTTGCTTGTATTTCTTCAGTTTTATATTCGTTCAGTTCATAATGTTTAATTGTGTTTCGAATTATTATAGCAGTTCCTCCATGCGCTGTACCGTCCGGGTGCTTGGTATTATATATGTCATATCCGGGTATCTTTAAGTAGGATTTTTCAGTGAAGTGGGTTTCGGAGATTAGCATAATATCTATGTATTTTCCTTTGAGAATAGTTACGAGCTCTCTTCGATGTTGGATTAAACCATTTGCGTTCCAGAGAAAAATTTTAATTGTTGGTGCCATTTAATGCATCTTGGATATTAATGACGTCAGTAGGCTAAGCAAAGCCCCAATTTGTTCCGATTGTTGTTTAAGGATGCTTTCGAACCTTTGGAATGAGGTTTCTATTATTTTGTAAAGATCTGTTTGGTTTTGGTTGTGGGGTATAGCGTATGTTGAGTTTTGAGGAAATACTGTACGTGAGAAGGGATTGGGTTGAAAGTGGCGAACTGGGAGGGGAGGGAAATCTGAGGCATTTGGCACTTTTTGTATCTTCTTGGTGGCGGTGTCTGTTTCTTTTCTCTGCTTGCTACGTTTATTAACGTAATCTTGGTACACTTGGCAGCCTTTATAGTTGGCTGGATGATTTCGCGAACATAGCGCGCAAGTTGCTGGCTGCGTTGTATCTTTTTTGCATTCTTCTGTGAAGTGTTCTTCTCCGCATTTCACGCACCTCGGAGTTGCTTTACAGTATTTCTTCGTGTGACCATACTCTTGACAGCGATGACATTGTACTGGCGTTTTCTTTTTGTACGGTGCTTCAAATTCTATCTCTGCATTTACAAGTGTGTTGATATTGTAGATTTCTGCATTGTTTGCACTTGGTTCTAAGTCTATAAAAATAGCGATAGCGGCTTTTTGCTTATTCGATGAAGTACGTTGTGCATATTACGAACGGTGTGACCCTTGGATTTAAGTTCAGCTTTTACTTCTTCTATGTTTGCTGACGGATGCAGATATCGGAGCACTACACGAAATGCTCTGTCTTTCTTTGATTGGTAGGTGTGGTATTTGGCCTCGGATTCGTCTAGTTGCTTAATTATTGCTCTGTAAGCGTCAATGGTTTTTGGTTGCACTTTTACATCCTCGCTGTACATTTTGTACGTGAAATCATCTTCTTTTACTTGTAGTTTTAGAAATTCTATTAATTTTGATACGTTTGTAACACTTTGCACGAATATTGGCGGTATGTTATGATCTATGGGGGGCTTTTTGGGAGTTTCAGCTTCCGGTTTGTCTTCTAATGCTGCATATCTATTTTTATGCGTAAACAGAGGCGCACTAACGCTCGTGGAAGTTGGCATGAACTGGTCACTATTGGCGTGTTTTTTCCTTTTTCGAGGTTGTTGCCACTCTAGGGTACTCACGGTTTTATTTGAGGTTGTTTCAGACGACTCCGGACCTTGTAGTTGTTGAGGCCATTGCTGTGGCTGCGTTCCATGAAGTTCCCAGGGTTGGCCTTGCTGATGTGCTGGATAGAAGCCTGTTGGATCTCTCATAAATAGTTGTTGTTGATTTATTTGTATCAATTGTGGATCCTGATTCATTAAATAATGATGTTGCTCTAGTTTTTGCTGCACATTTTGTTGCATTTGAAAGTTAACTTGATTACTGTTTTGCCCCGCTGGGCCACTTATAGCTTGATCTTTTATTGGTGTTGAATTAATATCACTGAATTCACTATGATGATTTAGTGTTTCCACTGCTCTAGCGATGTGCTGCCCCGTATCAGGGGAGCCACTTGCAAACATTGTCACTATCACTGTACACTTAACTCGTACGGTTTGTACTCTGCTAACTTTATCTCACTGAAATCGCCGGTGAAGGAGAGCGCTCGGCGCACGTCCGCTCGCTACCGTGTTCAGGCGAGAACGACGTCACAAACTTGGACATCAGAAGTCAACTTATACAGCCCTTCGTTCAGTTACAATCAGTCAGAATACTGTGTTGGTCGAGTTCCAATAATCTCTCTGTAAAATGTCAAAAGTAGCACAATCAGCCAGTGTAAAAGACATTTCGCAAGGTAAAGATGAAGGTTTATCAACTGACAATAAAATAGTACGAGTATTTTACCACAGTCATATTTTATCATATTAAGTCCATATTTAACTCCAAATTTTGCTAAAAATAGCTACATATATGTTTACATATTTCATATATTTTTAGTCCATATAAATCCGTTCCCTGTTTATTACATCTTCTTCCTGTTTTCATTACATATTTATATACATACTAGCTGAAGTTCCCGGCGTTGCTCGGGCATTTATTACAGTAAATTATTATACAGGAAGAGGAATTCTATCTTTTCATGCCCTGCGGCGGGACCTATCTCTATATCTTCCATTGTATCCCTTCTCCGCCCTACTCCCTGCCATGCTCTGCCCGGCCACGCCACGATAGCTGTCTTCTCTTAACCCCATTTGGAAATTTCCTGATTACCTCGCTCACTTTTCCACAAATAATGACATTTTTCTTATTTGAAGTTCCAGCTTCTAAACATTCACTTTATAACTAAAAGCAATAAACAAATGTAAACTACAAAATAAAATACTTGTACTCATATATAAAATTTTTGTGGAGTTTTACATATTCCAACACTATCAAAACTGTCAAGTTGTTAAACTTGTCTAATTTTTATATTTTTCTTCTATTGTATTCATAAAAAATGTTTTGAAATTGATCTGTCAACTCGTGACCTTGAAGGCACTTACTGTTTTAAGCTGACATGCGCAAGTTCATGCACGGGTACGGTAGTAGGTAGATCCGGAGTAATAGTTATAGATGTCATAACGTAATTGATGATTCATAATCATAAAAATAAATGAAAATACTTGTATCTATTCTGAAACATAATTACCAGTTTCTATAATTATAAAGAATATACATAAAAATGAAAGACAAATATTAAATAATTATTAAATATGTTTGACGTATTTTTTGTTATTGAAGTGAGAGGTACTGTTTAAATAATTCTGAACACAAACTACACAGAAGTTCAATAAAATATTTTATTATTTATTTTATTTATTTTGTCTATGTCAATAATATCAGTTTTAATATTACATATTCGTTATAATTCTACATGAAAATACCAATATTATAATACATTAAATATAACAATGTACATTAAGAGAAATCTAATGAATTAATAAATACTAGTGACTGCCTCATTTCACACAAACTGGTTATCTGTAAAGAAGCACATGCACATGCTCTGCTCATGAGAGACAAGTGAGATACCCCCATAAAAAAGTAATGTATTATGCACTCTAACAAATATTTTTACAAAACAATTTAGAATACTGTAATGACATCATTTAGTATATTCGGATAAAATTACAACAGTTGTTTAGTATCAAGTTTATCTATCGATTAAGCTGTTTCATGATGCAATTTTTTAACAGTGGGTGGCCTTTTTCTTGGAGCCTTGCTGTTGCATGACCTCAACTGTGTTTTTAATAGTGATGCACTAAGAATGACATTTCTTAGGTAGGTACACTCAGTATGAGAAAAGGCAGAATAACACATTTAATAATTTGCATTTTTAGACATATTTGAAACTTTTTTCATTTTTGTACTAATTTTTTGTACAATTTTCCCCAACATCCTGAGTATCTAATGATTTCATGGATTATTTCATATGACTAAAAGCAGCTTAGTTTTCTCACAATTTTGCGTACGTTCAAAATTAGTAAAAAGTATTAAATTCAATATAGTAACTGAATCCATAAAACACGTAATTGAATGTCAAAATAATTATAACAATAATCACAATTCATTGGATAAATTATGTTCCAATATGTGTAATATACTTTGCCTTACACGTTTTACAATGAGATTTCACGAACTGTGGGCCCTTGCTACCGTATTTAGTTAATGGGGATAATTGAAATGCATATAATGACATAAGTGCCATATAGACGTACTTTGTAATATTTCAGAACTTGTCGGTTTTTATAATATGCACAATGGGAAACACACATAAAGCACAATGGGAAAACTACGTCTTTTACGAAGGGAGTACCAAACCCGCACTAGAAAAATGCAGATATATATTATAAATGCATATATATTATAAACACTACAAGAGCCCCCTGGTTCCGTAATATCCCAGTGTGGCCCTAGGTCGAACGTGTCAAAGCAGCCCTCGCCCTCCGGCTTCTGTTTCTCGTCACAGCGCGCTGCCGCGGCCGCGCGGCCGGCCACGCAGAAGAACGTTCTCATTCTTCGGGTTTCAAGAGTTGCAAATAGTTGCAGATGAAACCTACACGAACGTGTTCCCTGATGTTTCTTGTATTATCACTGCAAGTTTCATGACATACATACGCGTACATTTTTTTGTAAGTCAAGAAACGCAAATGTAATGTTGCTTCTAGCAGGCATGATTTCAATAATTTATTTACAAATAATCTGAAAGTGAAAAGTATGGTTTTTGTAAGAAATGTACTTATAAAGTATTGAAGAGTAACTAGGAAAAATACGAATTTGATAACTTTAATTGTAACCGAGAAATGTGCATTTCAAAATGGGATGAATTTATGACCGTCCGTGTCTTTATAAATCTCTCATTTTTGCGCGCGCTGTACACAATAATGAACAAGAAAATATCAAAATATAGTATAATACATAAAGCATTGGACATTTTTCTGTTCATATGTGCTTGAATGAAGCAAATCAGACAATTTTGAAAAATTGATTTTTGTCCGCTTTTTTCGCCTTTCAAACCACGGTGCGCCGGCGCGACGGCTGCGGCCTGGATACCCCTCACCCGTGACGTCACGACGCCAACCGCTCGGCCGGCCGGCCGGCGGGCCGCGTGTGCCCGACAAATTACAATTAATTACTCGAATGTTTGAAGAGCAAAAAAATTAATTTTTGCGTAATTAATTAGCAATTAAATCGCTCTACAAGATGGCATATTTGGTTTTGTGGTAACTAATTGTGGTAGATCCAGCGGAATCTTCCGCTAGCTCACCATTCATTACGCAAAAATTTGAAGAGCAAAAAAATTAATTTTTGCGTAATTAATTAGCAATTAAATCGCTCTACAAGATGGCGTATGTGGTTTTGTGGTAACCGTTTGTGGTAGTGCCAGCGGAAACCGGAAGTGCTAGTTTATAATTATTTACTCGGAAGTTTGAAGAGCAATTAAAATAATTTTTGCGTAATTAATTAGCAATTAAATCGCTCTACAAGATGGCATATTTGGTTTTGTGGTAACTAATTGTGGTAGATCCAGCGGAATCTTCCGCTAGCTCACCATTCATTACGCAAAAGTTTGAAGAGCAAAAAAATTAATTTTTGCGTAATTAATTAGCAATTAAATAGTTCTAAATGGTGGTATATGTGGTTTTGTGGTAACCGATTTTGGTAGTGCCAGCGGAAGAGAGGTGCCCTAAACTCAATTCAGACAGTTCGTCAGCGTTAAACGGAAAGAAATATTTTTCCTGTTTCGATAATGGTCAAGGCTGGATACTAATTGATAACGTTCCTGTAAGTCAGCTCAAAATGCTGATTAGGTTCCCTTTAAGGATTAGGTTCGTGACGGCGGAGTCAGACACATCACACGATGACGTGTCGACAGCTTGTGTGTTTACACGAGGGGAGGGGGAATAAACATTCATATTTTGAAGCATTTTGTTTCTCTGATTCACAATACTGCATATATACTTGCAAAGAAATATTTTTAACGAAAAATTAAATTAAAAATGTTCAAAATTATAAATCTTTGAGCAAGAATACTTATTTATTTAATATTTAATTTAATTTTATTCATTATTTTTTACTTTTCGCCTTCCAATTCAATACTAACATTATTTATACCTCTTTTGTAATTTGTATTAATTATGTCTACAGTAAAAGTATGTTGAACAGTTACAAAAAATTTATAATTTATAAAATAGTACAAATACTCTTTTTCTTCATCTTCAAAGGTTTTAATGCTCATTTGATCAGTCGATTAGATCAAAGCCTTTTCCAGAAGCCGAATTTTTAAACGTTTTCCAGTCATCTCTACCTTCAACAGTACCATCACAAATGTCCTCGATTAACAGGAAAATATTGTTGTGGAACGTTTTGACGGAAACAATACAAAACACATTAATCCTAATAAGTAATTGTTAATTTTATTATTTAATAAATTATCTGATAACTTGTTACCTTATTTACATTTTAATATGACGTTCTGTACATTTTCAGTAGATTATAGAAGTAAGTTAGTTGGTGTGGGTGCTGAAAATTAGACCTCTAATTATTGCATAAAACATAAAGTAGGACAAATGTCTATTGATGGTTTGATTATCTATTGCTTCCAGACGCGTCAAATAATATAGTCCTTATTCCTGAAAGTTTAGTGCATGTTATATCCTGGGAGGTGGGGGTGTTGTTTACTCCCGTGGAACGTGAGATCCGGCGTCGACATACACGAAGGCTTGCAGTTGACCCTTGCATGTGTATTATATCCAAAACAATAGTTCATAAAAAGTAATTTTATTACCACACACTTTACAGAGTGTACCATAGACAAGCGTAAGTACCGTTGAACCAGAAGAAGTGCGGAAAGAACGCCTAGTAGCCGTTCGTCAATAGATGTCCAAAATTTACTTAGCCAAATCACCGAAAACCCAGGAGAGAAAGTCCGTTGGCTTGTTGGTCACTATACATTTCACTTGCACTCGTAAACCACTACTTCTCTTCACGCTGGGAAAGCTTAGACTACCTTTAGCTCCCGGAAAGGTCTTATTTATACCCCTCCGGACTGAAGGTTCGCCAGCCAGCCCGACCGTATGGCCTGTGGCGCGTTGCAGCGGACGGCGCGCCGTCCGAGGCGTGACGGTGGCGCGCGTTCCGCCCGCTCTGTCCTCTCTCAGCCCCCGGCCGAACTCTCCGGGGGCGATGACGTCCCGCCGCTGGGCTCCTGCGGCAGGTCTTTCAATGGCTCGCGGGCGGCCATTACAATGTGCCAGCGAGGCTCCGTTCCAGCTGAGACAAGCAATCATTCCCGTGTAGAATTCGATATGTGTGCCAGGTATGGCATGTGTGTGTGGGAGAGTAGGGGCAAGAATGAGGAAGAAACAATCACACGCGGACTGTGGGCCATTTGCTTAGGTACTGCTCCAGCATTCGCGTGGTATTGATAAGAGAAACCGCTGAAACTATCACAGTAGCCGCTCCTAGAAGTCTCCTCCAGACTGGTTGAACTCGACTCTGTTATGTGAATAGTCGAGAATTTGCTATCGTCGGGACTCGAACCCTAAAATCTCCCGGCCAGCGATGCTGTCCCAGAGCCATCCCAGTCCATGCCAAACGTCAACGATAATCGTCTCCTATATTATTTCAGTAGTTTGCATAGCATTTGCGGCTCTCACAGACAACCAATCTTTATAAATGAGGTCTCTAAAGAAAGAGAATTTCATGGAGGCGTGACGAATTGCATTTTGACTTTTAAAATGTGAAGGATTTGTTTAAAAAACGTATCTATATTGCACATACCGATATGTCACATGAATATAAACTAACATTTATTTGAAGACTATATGGTGGAATATGTATTAAGAAGTTTAGACGATCGAAAGGTCAGCTACACCAAAATATAACGAACGCATGGATTGGCTGGGTGAGAGAATGACGGTCAAATGTTATGAAAAAAAAGAAGGGAGTTTAATAGGAAGCTTCGCGGATGAATCAAGCAGGAAGATTTAATTCTGACCGGCATCGCGTGTCTGAACGGATCGTAGGTTGTGAGTGGGAGCGAGTGGAGTGCAGATAGTCAGAGTCGGGTTTTCAGATCGTGAAAGTTTAAGGAAAGTAAATAATATTGCAGATATTGCATGTGGAAGTAATATTGATGCATAAATTGGAACTTTGTCGGGAGTGGTGATTGAGTTATAGGTTTCGGGACTATGTCATAGGACGTAATCGGGACCGATAATTTTGATAGTTTGACACCATCTTGGATAGGAGCAGAAGAGGATTT
This sequence comes from Teleogryllus occipitalis, assembly GCA_011170035.1. Classification (NCBI taxonomy): domain Eukaryota; kingdom Metazoa; phylum Arthropoda; class Insecta; order Orthoptera; family Gryllidae; genus Teleogryllus; species Teleogryllus occipitalis. Next base: position 5,952 of record BLKR01000500.1, on the reverse strand, counting down.
CTTGGAACTTTGGACTACGGCAAGCTCGCAAGATATTTCGACTGAGAAGTCTTCGAGGGACATCAACGAAGAATAGATACGTTAACCGCGGTATAAAACTCTAAATTCAAAGATATCTTAATAAAAGGCCTAACATCAAAATCATTTATTAAATTCACTATATTGTTTGCAAAAAGGTAACAATAAACTTTGTTAAATTTTGTTCTTTAGAAAAGAAAGTGGTCTTTCATTTAGTCAATCCAAACAGTAATGAACTAGGAATTAGAATCATTCTAATTTCAGATTCCCAGCAGCGCTGTATAGTCTGCGGATCCTATAATCCATTGTAAAGGTAATAAGGATTATAATATATCGTGACCCATTGACCCAGCAAGCCGGACGCTAAGATCTTTGCGAGATATTAAAGTAGAGAGAAAATTTGTATATCTCAAAATGGCGCGCTAACGTGATGCATAATTTGTTATAATTTATAACAATTGGTGACACGGATAAAATTAGTCTTATAAATTATAATAAAGTGATCCAAAGGGAATCTGAAATTTATGGATTGACATTTGAAATTAATTGTTAATTATAAGAAAGAGCCAAGACCATTTCATTGGTGTGATTTTTAAATAATTTAACAGAGAGATTTTAATTTGTATTAGAATTCAAAATGGATACTAGGAGCAAAAAATTGCGTATGGAGAATGTTAATGTAGATGATATGGCGTCTGCTAATACTAACCCCGAGGGAGAAATCTTGCGTGAAATTATTGAGATTGAACCACAAGAAAAGGAAATAATGGCTGCACCGTTAGGAAATATGGACCCTAATAATTTAATTCTTAAAATGTTAGCAGAAATGAACGCAAAACTTGAGCATAATAATACTAAATTAGAGGAAATTACTTCAGATATGAATACTAAATTTGAAAAAAATAACGCTAAATTGGAAGGAATGACATCGAAAATGTCATTAGAATTGAAGAATTTTCGTCAGGAAATACACGAGGAAATAGTGCAATTACGGGTGGATACATCGGCTGAAGTCAATATTATTCATTGTAAAATTGAGTCTTTTAATAATCAAGTCGACCAAATGCAGAGGGAATTAAAAGAATCTGGCGACAAAATTAATTCCAAAGTTAATAATTTACAGGAGAGCGTTGTGACATTGGGACAATTACATGACCAACAATGCGGAAAGTTGACAATCGTCGAATCGCGTGTAGATAACTTAAACGCAATGTCGCTTCAACATGGCGAAAAAATTGAAAACATAGAATCTAAATTAGTTAATTTGGATAGTAAATTAGAAAAACGAATACAGGAGGGACTTAGAAACATTAAAATGGTGCAAGAATCTGAATCTGGGAAATACATGTCGGACATTAAGGACAAGATTGAACAGTTAGAAAACGAATTCATACGTTCGCAGGGAAATATAGCAATGAAGGCATCGGCGCTTGTAATACCAAGCCACCTAAAATTTCATGGTGATATGAAAGAACAACCGTGGTCGTTTATTTCAAAATTAGAGAATTATTTTATGATAAATAATATCCCTGAAAGATTAAAATTGCATATAGTAGAACAAGCCATGTCGTCCAAGGCACATCATTGGTTGACCTCTTTAGTACCGGAACCGACTAATTATAAGGAATGGAAGGATAAATTCTTAAAAAGATATTGGAACGAAAGCCACAAGTTTGATCTAAAATACAAATTAATGAGTGAAAGGTATAAGAAGGGTGGAGCCGAGAATATGTGCGACTTCGCAACACGTAAAATAGCAGCATTCAAGGCATGCGAAGACAGAATGGATAGCAATGAATTAATTAGAATTATTATTCGTCAGTTGCCTGTAAATATCCAAAATTTATTGTGGAACTCCATGCCTATTGATTCTGAGGATCTAGTCGAACGTTTAAGTCGATTCGACCAGACATTGAATAGTGATTATGATCGTAGTATCTGGTATCAATATAATGAAAGCAGGAACGAGAATAACAATGGAACGGGAAAAACAATGAATAATTACAACCGCCAAGGAAATTATAGCTCAGAAAGAAAGGATGACAGGAGAAATAGTACTAAAATGGAAAATAAAAAGACAGGAAACGGGTATCCGCGGAGGTTCAAAGAGGACAATAAACGGGAACATGTGGAAATTAATGCGATTGAATAGGAAAACTCCCAGTGTTCGAAGTAAATGGGCGGGATACTTCGAACGATGATAATGAGGGCGTGATGGTTCTTAAGGAGTTGAATAGCATTGAAGTATCGGCGGAAGATTTATTAAGGGAAGATACGGACGACCGGGCGGAGAATAGCACGTGTTTAATTTTGAAGGGGATATTTCGGAATATACCTGTAGACATTTTAATTGACACAGGTGCTAATGTTTGTGCAGTGTCGGAAAAAATTATATGAGCAGTTAAAGAAAAAGGGAAATAAAATTGAGGAGCTACCCACTAGGAGTTTGGATATTCGGACAGCTAATGGAAGGCGCATCGAAACGAGAAGTCGGCAAATTTGGGTGGAAGTGGAAGTCCAAGGGATGACAATTCAGTTTCCGGCAATTGTAGTGAAGAATTTGATTCGTCCAATTATTTTGGGGATTGATGGCCTAAAATGTATGACGCCAAGGTCGACATAGGTAACAGGAGTATATTGTTACGAGGTGACAAAGGGCAACAACATTGTTTAGGGATCAAAGACCAGGAGGGCGAAGATATGTGTATTTGCGATATTGCGGAACAAATTGAAGAGACCAGGGACCAGATCCACGCGGCAGCAGAGGGCGCGGTCGACGAAAACGGAATAGATGCCAGTGAAGCAATTGAAATGTTAGTCAATGAATATAAAGATATTTTTGGAAGTTCAAGGGAGCCGGTAAAGGGATATCAATTTAAAATTGAATTGATGGATGAGGAACCTTTTAATCTGAAACAATATCCAATCCCCCATGTATATAAAAGCGAAGTACGTAAACAAATAAACACGATGCTTGAGGATGGTATAATACAAAAATCGATGACACCGTATGTAAGCCCAATAGTGATAGTTCGTAAGAAAGACAATAAGATCAGATTTTGTGTGGATGCTAGGAAACTCAATAGCAAGACCATCGCTCGCCATGAAAAACCGCCGAAATTAGATGAAATGATGTGGAAGGTAAAAGGAGCTCGGATATTCACGGGACTGGATTTTACTGCGTCGTACTGGCAAATTGGACTACACCCAGAATCGCAAAAAATTGTCAGTTTTTCATTTGAAGGCAATACGTATAGTTTTCAGAGGATGGCCTTTGGATTAAAGAATAGTGGCGCAGCTTTAATCAGTTATTTGGACGATGTAATACCGGATGAGCTAAAGGAAACTACTCTCATGTACGTCGACGATATTGTGTTATTCTCTACCAATATGGTTGAACATTTAAAGAAGTTGAAAAAACTATTCGAAATCTTTCGGAAGTATAATTTAAAATTAAATATTGGAAAATGCCAATTCGGGAGGAGGAATATAAAATTTATGGGGCACGTCATATCGGATCAAGGAATGTCGATGCAAGATAAAAAGAAAGAATTGATTAAGAATTTTCCGCGATCTCGGAATGTAAGGGAAGTTAGAAGATTGATTGGGGTGTGCAATTATTATTCCCGGTTTTGCAAAGGTTATTCAGAAATAATACACCCAATAATAGAATTGCTAAAGAAAGGGAGGAAATGGGCGTGGGATGCAAAATGTCAAGAGGCGTTTAAAAAATTAAAAGAACTATTTGAGAAGACATTTTTGATCAGTTATCCAGATTTCGACAAAAGAATGTATCTACAAGTGGATAGTAGTGGATTTGCCATGGGAGCTGTGTTGTTCCAATACGACGAAAAGAATACGCAGAGAATAATCGCCCTAGAAAGTCGTGTTTTGACCCTTGGCGAACGACTTTTTACTACCAGTGAACGGGAAGCTTTAGGAATTGTGTGGGCTACGCAGAAATTACGGGCTATATTAATTGGACGACCATTTACCGTCATTACGGACCACAAGGCCCTAATTCTCTTAATGAGAAGTCATTTGAATAACGATAGATTGTTGAGATGGTCACTATGGCTTCAAAAATTTGATTTTAACATCCAATATTGTGAAGGCCGTGATAACGTTTTGCCCGATTATTTATCGAGAATCAGGATAAAGGAAAAGGAAGGTAGTGTGGAACCCGATATTAATGCTATCCAGTTAATGGAAATACGACCGAAATGGACGAAGGAGGAATTAGCGAAAATTCAAAGAGAGGATCCTGTGGGGAGGCAAATAATTGAGCATTTTTCGGCGGAAGATAACGACCGACGGCAGGATGATCCGAAATTTTCAATGTGGAAGATGTACGAGGGGGCATTATTACATCGGATTAGGAAACGAGGGACGCAGTATCAAATTTGGATACCAGAAGCGCATAGGCGAGAACTGATTCTATCTACGCATCAACATTTCGGCCACTTTGGATGTAACAAAATCGAAGTAATACTAAGATCAAAATGCTATTGGAAAGGCATGGGGCGACAAATCCGTAAGCAAATCAGTAAGTGTGACGTCTGTCAGAAAACTAAACAGCCCAATAAAAGGTATGAGGGGAGCAGCAAAGCGATAATACCTACGTCAACTAGGGAAATATACGCTGTGGATCTTTATGGACCAATGCCGAAATCCAAATTTGGGAATCAATATTTGTTAGTAATAATGAATGTTTTTTCTAAAATCACAAAATTATACCCCATTAGAAAGGCGAATGCACAGAGTTGCATTACGCAATGCCACAAATTTTTTGAAGAATTCGGTATACCTAAAAAAATTATTAGTGATCTGGGGACGCAATTTACTAGTGGAAAATGGGAACAAGACATGGGAAGAATTGGTATCCAAATATGTTACACGACGGTACGGAATCCTCAAGCTAACCCCAGCGAAAGAATTATGAAGGAGATTTCGCGTTTATTTAGAGCCTACATTTCGGAAAGCCATAACCGATGGATGGAGGCCGTTCCAGTATTGAACTACGTTTTGAATAATGTTCCGCATGGGAGCACGCGAAGCACGCCTATAGAGGTCCACATGGGTAGGAAAGAAAAAATGATCCGTTTCGAAGGATTAGGATACCACCAGATATAAGTGGGATCCCAGATGATGTGAGAGATACGCGAATAATTTATGACAATTTGAGGGAGGCAGCAGCCAAAAGAAAGCTAAAACAGAAGCAATGCTTTCGAGGCGAGTATAAGGAGGGTGATGAAGTGTTAATTAGAGTACCTCAAGTGTCGTCAGCGGATAAGAAGCTATTTTATAAATTTTTCCAGTTGTATAAAGGTCCGTACCGAATTTGTAAAGTATTAAGCAAGAATGCTGCGATTTTGAATGATGAAAACGGACGACAAATGGGAACATATAACTACAGGAACATGAAGCCGTATATGAGGGACGACACGCATGATTAAATATTCTGGTCATGACAGAGATTTGTAAATAGTTGTAAATATTAGGAGTAATAGTTTTTCTTTTGTTATTGTTTTGTTATTATGTGTATTTTGTCAGTATGTGTAGGGAGTTTAATTTAATGTGTATGTGTATTCAATGAAGTTAATGGGGAGCAAATATTAGGCAGAAACGGTTATTAGAATACCTGGTGAAATGGTTATTGTTGGCACATTCCGAAAGGAAAATGTAAATAGTTTTAAGGCAGCAAGAAACAAGACCTAGTGCAGTGCAAAGTGTAAAGCGTTAATGTCGTTTAGTGTGAAGAAGCAAGAAGAAAGTGTTCAGTTTTAGTCTTGTCATTTAGTTAGGTTGTAGCAAACCAAATGACGCTTGGAGAGGGGAAGCTGTGACATACCGATATGTCACATGAAAATAAACTAACATTTATTTGAAGACTATATGGTGGAATATGCATTAAGAAGTTTAGACGATCGAAAG